>APFE031624553.1:0-18744 GCA_000404065.3 Pinus taeda | reverse complement strand
CCCCCCCCCCCCCCCTCTCTCAGTATTATTTACAACACTTAATGCTAAAAAGCTTGATAATTGGATAAGGCAGATTGATGTATATTGTAGGGTACATAAAATTGATTCAGAAAGGAAGAAGATCCAGCTAGCTAGCCTTTTACTTGGAGAAACTGCACTTGTGTGGTAGGAAGGCAAGACACAAGCAGATCTCCAAAAGCATGGTAAAATCATTTCAACTTGGAATGAATTTGTTTCTGCCATTAATTTTTTTTTATCCTTTGGTTTATATGCAACAAGCAATGATGAGTTGGCAAACACTACATCAATTGAAGGGTCAAAGTGTTCAGAGTTATACTCAGGAATTTCGTAAGAGAGCTTTAACATTAGGCATATCATTGGACTCACCAAAGACATTGTTAAAATATACAGGTGGTCTTCATATTTATTTGAAGCATACTATACTTATGTTTAATCCCACTAGCTTAGATGATGTATCAGTTCAAGCAGTTCATCTAGAGGCTAAAGGTGAAAATGTAACCAAAGATGTTGGGAAACCATTCAAATCTATTGAGAAAAATAATAAAGGCAAGGAAGGATGTTGAGATTGCAACAAGATGATGGAGCTTAGTGAAAAGAGTTGCCTTCACTAAGTGGGCCCGCAGGCAAATTATGGCGCAAAGTCTATTTTTAGACATATGGATCATGTCTATGCGTTGTAGGATGCTGTTTATGGATGATAGGTCAAGTTGGAAAAAATAGATGGACTTCTATTTTTAGACAACAACGGTGACACTGTCAAGTCTAATTATAGAGCAGTCAAATATTATTAGCTTATAATAATATTCAGACTATAAACTTTATCTTATTCTCTTGGAGCACTTCAGTTTGAGCTACAGATGTGGCACATGCAGCTGTCAGAAGGAAATACTTTTTCTTTGTGGGTCAGTTGAGTTGTTGCATGCATGACTTCAGTTAGAACTCAATCAGTTGAGTTTGGTGGAGTTGATTGTGGAGTTGATGGAGTTGTGTTCAGTTTGACTTGGTTAAACTAGTTGTAATTAGTCTAATTGCAAATAGACTAATGATGAGTTGTTAAAATAATTATTAACTCATAATGCAACTAAATAATACATCAGTTAACTTAGTTGCATGTCAGTGCATGTTTAGTTCAGCAGGGACAAGTGTTAGAGGATCAAGTTGCTATCAGTTGTGACTATAGTTGGCCATGAGGATTTGCACAATCAATGGGATTGAGTTATGCCAATGAGAGTTGGCCAATACCAAGTGATTATAGCCTCTGCTCACATGATTCCCAGTGTGAGTGATTCTTTTAAGGTAAATACGAGTTTGGTTCAACCATTCTCATCCATTCTTGTGCAAGTATTGAGCAGTGGAAGTAGGGAAGCAGTGGAATAGATTTGGAGATCCAATCTGATCTATATTGTGTGTAACAGGTGGAGATAGTACTGGATACTTGTGAGAAGTATTGACTATTGTAATGTTACATGTTCTCAATCATTAATATACAGATAGTGTGGGGTTTTCAACTGTAAGCTTTCCCCGGGTTACATACTGTGTTAATGTGTGCATGCTCTTGATGTTTTATTGTTATTGATGTTTCTATATTGATGATCAACATAGAGGATTATGTATTGTGTATGTATTCTGCAATAGTACATGATCAGGATAATATCCATTGAATATGTGTTTATTATTCAAAATTTCTACAAAGAAAAGGAAAACAAACACTATGAAGAAGGATAAACCTTCATGCACTCATTGTAAGAAGGAAGGACACGATGAGGCACACTGTTGGTCTTTGCATCTAGAATTGAAGCCTAAGAAGTTCAGGAGTATAGAGTGAAAGAATGTTGCTACTATTCAAAAGGACTTGGGATCAAACTCAGGTGACGAAACAATGATTACAACTATAGGTATAAAAGGTAAAGATTCTAAAGCATCTACAAGTAGTTCTTTGCATTATGTTGATTATGAAAATTATGAGAGGAAAAGAAATGAGCTATTTCATATTAGCGTCATTTCAAAGCACACTAAAATTGATACTTTATTTGATAGTGGGTCACAAGTTAATTTGATTTTTGAAACAATTGTATATAAGTTGGGTCTAGAAACAAAACCTCATAAAAATCGATATCCATTAGGTTGGATATGTGATAAAACAAAGCTACAAGTTACGAAACAATGTAAACTTCGTTTTACTATTGGGTCAGCATTTGTAGATGAGGTTGAGTTAGACATAGTCCCATTGGACATATGTGAAATTGTATTAGGAAGTCCATACTTGTACGATAGAAAAGCTATCTTCTATCGAGCTGAAAATAAGTATCAACTCACTAAGGATGGAATTGAATATATTGTAAGGGCTCATAAACTCAGAGATAACTTGGCTCTCATAAATTCAGAATAGATGAAAAGAATTGTAAATTCAAGTAACGAATTTTCACTAATGATTGTTAAAGTAAAGGATCTTGATAAATCCGATGCATTCCAAGGCTGTAATCCTAAACAAAAAATAGATCTAGTTAAAGTTGTCTTTGATTATGATATTCTATTTCAAGAGCCTAAAGGGATTCCACCGAAGCGAGAGATATCACATGAAATTTATTTGCAGCAAGATGCTCCACTACCTAACATTGGAATGTACAGGTTATCGGCTCTAGAGAAGTAGGTGTAGGAGTTACTCGATAAAGGGTTTATTCAACCAAGCACATCACCGTGCGGATCACCTATTGTGTTGGTGTGAAATAAAGATGGTTCGTGGAGAATGTGCATTGGTTTTAGAGAGCTAAATAAAATCAGAATAAAGAATCATTATCCTCTTCCTTGTATTGATGATTTATTAGATTAGTTAAAAGATGAAGTTTACTTCTCTAAATTAGACTTGCAAAGCAACTACCATCATATTAGAGTTGCAGAACAGGATGTATGGAAAACTGCTTTCAAGATGAAGCAAGGACTCTATGAATGGTTGGTTGTGCCTTTTGGCTTAACTAACGCTCCTGCTACATTTATGCGAGTCATGAATGATGCATATAGACCATTTATTGATGATTTTGTAATAGTCTATTTAGATGATATTCTTGTTTTTAGTAAGACATGGGATCAACATGTAAAGCATGTAAAGTAGATTTTAGATGTTTTAAAAAGAGAAAATCTCTATGTGAAGCTATCAAAATGTGAATTTATTAGAACATCTTTGAATTATTTGGGTTATATTGTAGGGGGTGGTGAATTGAAGATAGATCCCTCTAAGGTCAATGTCATTGTAAACTGGCCTAAATCCAATACTGCTACAGAAGTTAGAAGTTTCTTAGGGGAAACACAATATTGGAGGAAGTTTATTTCTAACCTTTCATTGATTGCAGCTCCTTTACATGCTTTGACAAGTGTGAAACAAGTGTTTCAGTGGCGATGCAAACAGTAGAAATCCTTTGACACATTGAAATAAAGGATCAGTACAACGCTAGTACTAGCACTGCCAGATCTTAAACATCCATTTGAGATCGAAACAGATGCAAGTGAATATGCCATGGGGTAGTGTTGATGCAACACAGAAAGCGTATATGCTTTCATTCTAAGACATTTACATAAGCAGTAGTTAAGTATCCTACATATGATAAAGAATTGTATGCATTAGTTCAGAGTGTTAAAAAGTGGAAACATTATATAATGGGTAAAGAAACAATCATACACATAGATCATCAACCACTTCAATAATTACACTCACAAACTAAATTGCAACAATCAAGACAATACAGGGGGATGGGTTTTATATAGAAATTTCATCTTGTTATCAAATATAAGAAGGGTGTACGTAATAAGGTTGCAGACATGTTATCAAGACCAATTATAAAGGCATACACAATACTTAAGCATACTTCAGTAATTCATGAAAGTTACATTAAACAATATGCTCAAGACACATATTTTAAGGATGTATATGCAACTTTAAGTCATGGCAAGCAGGTAAAAGAATTGGATTATTATAGAAAGGACAAACTCTTATATCATTTGGGAAAGTTTTTGCATTCCACAAATTGAAAGAGTTAACATAATTCAAGAAGCACATACTTCTCTCATATCAGGTCATTTTGGTGTAAGTAAAATAGTTGCACAATTAAAAAGGTTTTATTATTGGCCACGAATGAATGAGACAGTTTCTATATATATCAAAGGATGTACTATGTTTGCTACAAGCAAGCCAAGTAATAGAAAATTAGGCTTGTATACTCCACTTCCAATTCCTTCTCATCGTTGGGAAAGTGTTTCCATGGATTTTGTTGGGGGATTGCCAAAGTCTAGAAAGGGTCATCATTATTTTTATGAAGTTGTGGATAGGTTTAGTAATATTCTTATTTTGATACCATGTAATAAACAGGTCACAGCTGAACAAACTGCAAAGTTGTTCTTTCAAAATGTATGGGTTAATTTTGGGTTACCCATTTCTATTGTATCTGATTGAGATTCTCGATTTGTTGGGAAATTTTGGTCAAGTCTATGGGAGTTAATTGACACAAGTTTAAAAAAGAGCATGGAATTTCATCCGCAAATAGATGGTTAGATAGAAGTGGTCAATAGGACAGTGATATAGTTGCTTCAAGGATATTGCAACAAGCATCCCAAACTTTGGGATGAGCATTTGTGCTATGTGCAACATGCTTACTACCATGAAAAACATTATTCTACATAGAGGTCTCCTTTTGAGACTTGTTTTGGTTTTATACCAAAGTCTCCCTTGTATTTTATCTTTGGTAAAGACATAGTCGTTGATGGACACAATGATGTGGACAAAGAAACCAAGTTCATTGAACAAATCCAGGACATTCACCAGGCAGTACAGGAACAGATGGAAAGAAGCCAAGCAAAGTATAAAGTGCGACATGACAACCATCGAGTTGAGCATAGTTTTCAAGTTGGTGATCAAGTCTGGTTGTACATCAGCAAAAAAAGACTGCAAGGGGAAGGTAAAAATTTGAAACCAATTAGATATGTTCCTTTCAAAATACTTGATAAAATTGGTGAAAATTCTTTTCGCATGGATCTACCACCTTATATGAAAATCTATTCGGTCATTAATGTTGAAAACTTGAGGTTGTATGAACCATCATTGATTGAAGATCCCGACGAGCAAGGTCAGATACCTTCCATTGAGGATATGTTGCCCGAGTATCTCAATGGGTTACAAAAGGACACAATTCTTGACAGGAGAATAACAAATTTGTGACGAGGGAATGTTGAGTATCTTTGAGTTGGAATCAAAGGTACAAATCCAAGTAAAGAACGATGGATAGAGATTGGAAAAGTGAAGGAACTTTATCCTCACTTACTTGATAACTAAAACTAACTTTTGGTGGACCAAAAGTTTCCAGTCAGGGGGAGTGATCCAAAATGGATTCAACATAGCCTCCAGATCAAAAGTCTTCAAATATAGGTGAAAATGGAATCATTTTGAAGTTCTCGTGAATACGAAGCCAAAGGTGCAAACAATGTCTAAATCTGAGTTCGGATGAAGAAATTAGAGCCAATTAAAGAATTAAGCCAAAAATTCAATGCCTACATTAGCAGAACAGGTGGCAACTTGGGAAAGAGTCACAAGTTCTTGATGATGTCAGTGCAGAAGGTGATGTGGTAGTCTACGATTGGTTCATACCATAGGCGATTGGGATCAAAAATCAAGAGTGGAGATCATCTGATCAAAGGAGATCGACACATATCGCACCGAAATATGCAAGCAGGTTATCCTGGAAAACAGACACGATAAATTTATGAAAAAGAAGTTAAACTCTTTGAGTTCTAACAGGAGAGAGGTAAATAGTTTATTGCGTGCCATCAAGGTAGGAAGCAATTTTTCGACCAATAGCACGTGATTCCACTCAGTGCTCAACACGTAGCCTCTCGAAAGCCACTTTCATGCATGCCTTTGGAGAATTAGTAAATGTGCTAGTTGGAGTGCAAGACTGCGTGACAGCCATCAGATCCCATAGGATAAATCAATGGTGGGGAACATACAGAATAGTTGATAAGCAAGATGTGATAGCCGTCATATGGTTTGTTCTTGAGATCAACGTCAGGGAAAGGTCGAATGGTCGGGGTCCACCCTACTCCCGCTGGTCCTTTCGTTTATATTTTGTTTCTATTATAAACATATTGTTCCACACTTATTTCCATTTGTAACTATACATGTTATATAAACACCATAACATAGAAAATTTGATAGAGGAGTGTGTTGTGAACTGTTCCAGGGGGTTTGGAGGTTAGAATGACCAAGTATGGTAGAGTGTATACTTGTTTTGACTCGAAGATTCGGGTTGAACACAATGATGAGATCCATTTTCATGGTTGAGACTTTGTTTTTGAGCTCATACCTGTAACAACTATTTGAAGACATAATAAAGAGGTCAACACTAGAAGCTAAAGGACCAGGAGATGTAACCAAGAAGTCTGGTGAACTCCTTTATCAATTTTGGTTGTGTTGATGTGTTTGATTGTGTTTTTATAATTGTTTAAGTGTTTTAGTTATTGGAAATCTTATCGATCCATTGCATTAAGTAACAAAGGCAACTTCATACATAGTCTGTAATACCTTTTTCAATTTCGGATCATAACCCTTAAGGCTCTTGTAAAACATCCCTATATTCATACAACAACTCTTCTAGTTGTTCTTTTTGTTTCCTAGTACACCCCTCCAAGGATGCCTTTCCTCTTACTGACTCTTCTATAGACTAATTTTATCATAAAAAAATAAAAGAAACTTCTTGTCGGAACTGATTAATTTCTTGGCTTGGTTAGTACTTACCAAAAAATGTTTTTACTTGCCTTTGTGTGCATTGATGATGAACAATTTTCCATCGTTGACAAGTGGGTATTAGTTAGCTCTTCTCATGAACATTTCATCTCACATGTACATGTAGGGACTCCCAAACACAAATCCACATACATCAAGGGGAATGACATCTAGTTCACCTCATTAGTAAACTCTACATGAATAACAAATCTAATTTGTCATTGTTTCATTACCTTCAACTCTACTTCCAACCCCAACTTCTTGACTAGTTCTATTGCAATGAGATTTGCCTATGGTCCTAAGTTAAATAAAGAATCAATCTTTGTGTTCTTGACCTGTATCTTTATATGGAAGAATTTGGTCATTTCTTTCTATTATGTTTGTTGAAGGATGCTCAGGTTCACCTCCTTATGCACTGATGTACAAACGATCTTATCATCCCTGTCCAAGCTCCTTTCAACTTGGTTGCTTGAATTAGTGACCATGAGATTCTTCTTCTTATTGTCTTTCTTTTTGTTCTTTAGGTTTAGCTATGGATGCAACTTCCATAAATTCTCCTCTATATAGATGTGAATGTTTTAGTGGTTGCTAGGATCTTTGTATTGTTGTGTTGTGGCTGAAATATGTTTATCCTTGCCCCATTTTTTCTTCTTCTTCACATCCATAGAAGCCTAATGTTGCTCCTTTTGGTTCGGTCGACTTTATTGCACTCTCTTCAAACCTATGTTCTCAAGGTATTGTGCCTGTACACAACCCTTGTCCACCGATTTTTCCTTGAAAAACATCACTTCTTCCCTAAAATGGTGGTATATAGCCCCCAAATACTTTAGGAGCACATTTGGGTTCTTTGGATATATTCACAGAATTATGGCCATCTTTCTTAAATCTATGGTGTACTCTTACATTCTTTGGCCTAACTTTTGCATGAAGTAGTTCCATCAGATCAACTGGTCCTCTACGTACCTAATAGGGTAAAATTGTGATTTAATGAGGGTTTTGATGTCCTCCCACTTAGTCACTGGATTCTCTCCCTCCAACCTCAGGGTCTCAGTGTGGATTTCCCACCAAGTTAGGGCATGGCCCTCTAATTTCAGCCACACAAATGAGATATTTTATTCTTCCTTAATTTGATGGAATGCTGAAATACACTTCTAGTTGCTGCAACCAATGATTCAACTTTAGAGGATTTATATTGCCATGGTACGACTTGGTATTGACCTTTTCATCCATTTTAAATAGGGGTGGTGATTGATTCACAACATTCGAATTGAGTTTATCTTTTTTGAGTTCTTTCTTCTATTGATTCTTTGTTTCTTCCCCATCTCCTAATCCTCCTTTTGATTTTTTTTCTCTACATTTGAACCTCCATATTCTCCAAATATCCAAATATTATTGTTGAGGACTTCCATGAGGAGATTTACATTATGATTTATATTAGTGACTTGTTGTTTTAGCCACGGAAAAATCTCCTCTGTAGGATCACAAATGTTATTCAAAAATTCATCAGCCATGATTAGGGTTTTACGACTTTTGGCCCAATCAATCTAGATCCCCTACAAATATCCACAATGCACCCAAAGAAAGGAGATCTGATACTAATATGATATGTAATCTGTCATGGATATTCCAATGGAAAATTCGAACAACATATTTGATAATATTATATTTAAAAACTGAAATTCTACATTATTACAGTTTTTTTATATTTATGGTTCCATAGATTTATTGTTAATAGTGTATGCACGGGAATGAAAATTACTTATAAAATAGAGAACCACAAAATAAAATCTCACACACACATTTGACATAAGAAATTCTCTAGGAAACCCTTTCAAGAGAAAAACCGAGCAGGAAGGTGAGGTCGTTCCACTTTCTTTCTTTGAATAAATATATGATTGCAGGTACAAAGAAGTATGGCATGTGGCCTGTATGTTGCTAAAATTCACAAATACTCTCTATGTGCTATACCTCCTATCCATCTTGGCTATTTTTTCTTAACAATGGAATAAATTCACTCGAAAGAATGGCATCCCTTTTCCTCCTAGTGGACTAGTTATAACACTACCCGATAACCTACTAGTGGTTAGGTTTGACTACCTCAACTCTTAACCAAAGTTAAAATATTGACTCTTCTAGAGCATTCTACATTATAATCACATGGATAGTCCCTTTTTCATGAATAATTGTGGCTGACGTGGCATCCTCTAGATTTATGGTGGTGAAAATAGGAAGGTCAACTTCTGAGTGGCATACCTTTCGCATACAGACTCCCACTGACGCAATTCTTGTGACATTGGAAATGCCTTTGCATTTAGAATAAAATGAAAAGGTGAAAAAATAGAGCGGAAAATTTCTACCCCAAAAAAACATCATTTATGCCTCAAAACACTCTTGGAAGGTTTCAGACCCTATTTTTCCAAACTAGGTCATGCTGGTAAAAACTGTCACATGAGCTGATTCCTACACTTTGAATTCATTGAGATGAATTAAAAACAATATAATGATCCAATATGGATCATCATGCCCCAACACTTTAGAATAGTTTCTCTCACATTAAGCTTAATAGTCTTCCATACATGTTCTACAGAGGGTATCCCATTCTTAAAAATGGCTCTGTTGCATTATTTCCACACATTCCACAAGAGGAGTAAAAAAAATAGGCATCGGTATCTATTAGCAATTGGATTTTATAATATATTTTGGTTCCATGACTCAAGAGTTTCAATTAGTCTATTCTAATAACAGTTGAGGTGTAAAAATAGTAACAAAAAATTCTCCCAGAGATGGCCAATGAAACTACATGAATTCAAAAGGTTGTCCATAGTTTCTTCCTAGCTCTTACATAATTGGAAATAGTAGCGGCCAAAATTTTCTTTCTCCTTTAGTATAACAGTTAGTTTCCTCCTACCTACTAACCACAAGAATTTGTTTACCTTCGACCAAAGCTTCCCCTTCCATATTATTTTCCATAACGGGCCTTGGGGTGTTGGTTGATGTCTTGCCAAGATGCTATAACATTATTTCACAAAAAACACACATTTGAGTCTGTATCCCTATTGTAACTTGTTTTGATCCCAGGAAAAATGAATCCCCCTCTCTTGTAGAGTTGGGACCAATAATGGCCACAATTGCATGGATGGATCCTCAAGCAAATGCTCCTGATATTTCACACCGCTAGGTCTGTTGGTCTGGGGTGATCTAATAGTTCACCATCAAGAGGGCACCTTGGAATATGGTGAAGGATTGACACTCTCCTAGTTTCCATGAATTTATCCAATCACAGATGTTGTTTCCATGCATCACTCCAAAAATTATCTGAATTGACATTACGAACCTCACAAAATATATGTTCCAGAATAAGGCATTTGTTTTCCAATGCTAGATTCCATATGGACAAGCCTAAAGGGAAATTATGTTGTCAAATTTTAGCATTTTGAATACTAGCTTGGCCATATTTTTGGTCTAAGATCTGCTTCCACAATTTTTCTCACCCTTGTCACTACCTCCACCAAGGTTTCTATCCCATAACTCTATTCAAAATTTCTGGATCCTTGACGTTAAGGCCTCCCTCTAGTTTTGGGAGATACACTTTGTACCATGCCAGAAGAGCCCGCTTATTACCTTTTTGTGTGCCCTTCCACATGAAATTCCTAAAACATGACACTATATCATTCTATACCATTTTTTTGGTGCCAGTAGTATAAATAGTTGATATACAATGGAGTGCTTGGAGGACTACTTTCAAAAGAGTGACTTGACTTGTTATATTTAACACTTGTAAAGCCAAATTAGACAAATACTTATTAAGATGACCCAATAATTCCTTCTAGTAGGATACCTTTCATGAGTTTGCCACCAACAATATTCCCAAGTATTTTTCTGGGAGGCTACCAACCTAAAATCCCATTATTCTTTCCAAGTGTGTTTGAACTCTATGACATGTATTGAAAAGGAAGATGCGAGATTTGTCTCCATTTATAAGGGTGCCTAACACCTCTTAGAATCTTGATAAGATGAAAGAGAATATATAAGCCTCCTAGAGAGAGGCTTCAACAAATAACATATTATCATCAACAAATGTTTGAAGTGTGATTGGTATATCTTGGCCTATCACACGAATTCCATAAATCTCTCCTTAGTTTGCTATTTCCTTGATGTATTTTCCCAATCTTTCAATTATGAGGATGGAATGGAAAGGAGATAAAGGGTTCCCTTGTCTCAAACCCCAAGAACCTTAGAAGGTATGAGTGGGGGATTTGTTCAACATGATAGAAAAAAAGGGATTTGGGATAAGAATTTAACCCAATTAATACACAAAGTAGAAAAACCAAAATCTTCCAGGACTATTAGCATATATTTCCAATTGGTTCCATCATACACTTTTTATAGTTTAAGTTTCAAGTTCTTACCTGCTCTCTTAAGCCTCTAGAGAGAGTGAATCACCTCATGGGTTGTTAAAATTCCATCTAGGATCTTACACCCTTCCAAAAATCTAGTCTACTTTGCAACTATTAAGAGTTTTAGGAGCATCTTTAACCTCTTCACTATAACTTAGGAGATTATTTTTATAGATCACATTACACAAGAAATAGGGAAGAATCCACTTGGATCATTTTATTTTATAGACTAATGAATAAGGGTTAAAAAAGTAGCATTTAGCCTTGACCAAACCTATTGCTACATACATGACTCTTCCACTAGAGCATGTATCTCTTTCCCTAAAAAATATAAACAAGCCTTAAAAAAATAGTTTTGAATCTGTAAGGCCCAAGGCCTTGTTATTTGACATCACTTAGAAAACCTCTTCAACCTCATCATAGGTTATCACTCACATTAGAGGAACATTCTGGTCTTCATTAATGATTTTAGGTATTGTTGAAGCCCGGAAAATCGGGTCGACAACAAGGGGGATACCCACCCAGTCTGGACCTTGGTTGGCAGCTCCTTATCCGTTTGGTATAGCGGGTCCGACTGGGGATAACGGGACTAGTTTCCCGATCTTGGGTGTGTGTGTGTATGTAGAGTTGATTAATGTTGATCTAAAAGTACTTTAAAGCTAATCTAATTCAGATTATTTAACTTCACTCTATGCTATTGTAATCTAGCGAGAAACAACACATCAGATCTATTCTAACCCGGGATGTATATATTCCCTCATGCGATCTAAAAATATTTCGAATAATAACTAGTAATAAAGATCATTCAGCTATCATAAGAAAAGAAACCATTTGAGATAAACCACTTTGCATAAGAAGTTAGGCAAAACAGTTGTGAACAGCGTATCGCATAATAAGCCATTCATATGTCACACATAAACAATATGACTCCACCATACAAAAGTGCCAAATGATAGCCCATATATTCATGCAGTAACATATAAACAAATGAAACTGTAAATTACTTAAAGAATGTAAACAGACATTGCCAAGAGATAAAAGTACCATTTATGACTAGTTCTACCCATAAGCTTCAAACAAAAATGATCTATCTCTACTTGTTCTAAAATATACCAAGAGTACAGAAGTGCAACATCAGTAGCAGATATCAAAATGCAAGTAAAACTAAATCTGGATCCATCCATTCATCAAAACGTCCTCTGAGGGTGTAGAAGTGCATGTTCTGAGGATAAGTTTTTGACAAATCTCCGGACCCTTCTCTAAATGCATGAGAAGGGTTAAAATACTACTTCCTAAATCTAATAATAGTGTTTTTACAAAATTTAAGGATACGGCTCTCAAATGACCACCCTTTTTCTAATATGAATAAAAAGGAAACAAAAAACTACTAAAAATAAGCTACTTCTGTATTTGGTCCTTAAAACTGCAAGTGTTCAGCATGGATTTGAGAAGAGTCAGTTGGCCGACTTCTGCGCTGAGTTGGGCTGTGAAAATGGAATCTATGAGAGTTGGCATTACTTTCTCTGCTGAGTTTATGATGCATTTCACAGTCATCCATTGACTGTGTAGCTTGACTAAGTATGCCCAATAGCACTCCCAATTCAACCTGTTCAAAGCCTGGATCGCTTTTCCCTTTTCCTGCGCCTTCTCTTTCCATTCGGTCTCTATTCGTAACTTGTTTGGTAGGTATCCCAGGGTGGTTTCTGTGATTAAGTTGGCTCTGTGTAAACTTTCATTTACACAGTCTATAAGAACACTTGCCTGTGTCGCCGTTGCCTCTGCTGCCTGTTCTGCCTGCCTAATTTGATCGTCCCATTTGTTAAAGAGCAATTCTTTATGGATTTCGTTTATTCTGGGTGCATTTGCTCTCTTCCCTTCCTCTCCATCCTGCCAAGCTAGATACTCTGTCACTCGTCTGTCAACCTGGTCGTAGTCACTTCGCAGGTCTGTCACTTGATTGGTGAGTTTGTCGCTCAGCTCGCAATAGTGACTCCACTGCGATATTTTACATCCCAACTCTTCTTGTTGCTGCAGAAGTTGCTCATTTAAGCTAGTAGACTCTGAAATGAATTTGGAAAGCTTGGGCTCGTCCTTGTGTATTTCTTGTAAAGCTTGCAACTGCTTTCCTTTTTGGTCCAGGCTTTTCTGATTACTTATCTGCATTTGCTGAAAATCTTCTTGTAGTTTCTCGAGTTGTTTGGACACTTCATTACTGGCATTGGCTTGTTGTAGCTGTTGCTGTAATAGTTGTATTTGGTTTTCTTGCTCCCTCAACAGTTGTTGAACCTCCGACGCTTTGTCGATAGTCGCAAAAGCATATGCTCCTGCGATTTGAGACAACTTTGTGAGATTTTCTATCGGGTTGTTGTTAGGGTCTTTCCATAAGATGTCTAAATGTTCAGCGTCCTGTGACAGCGTATTCTCTAGATTTCTCTTCTTTCTTTGTCTCCTCACCACTGCTTTATGTTGGGGACTATAGAACACGTCCAGTGGGGGAATTTCCTCTACACTAAGTAGGAGCTCAGAAGTCGGAGCGATATGACTATGTTCTGCTTCTGAGACACTACCGACCATGGTTGAAACCATTTCCTGTGTTACCTGTGCATCGCTCACAGGTGTTCTTGGGACTTGCCCTTCAAGGCTGATTAGCTCGTTGAAGTTTTCCCACTCTTTATCGAGCTCTGTCATGACGAGTGACGATTTAGTGACGGGAGGAGGGACATTTCTTGGTGGGGAAGCGATAACATGCAGTTGCGACATTGCACTTGACTGAGTAGTATCCTTGGATGCTTCTTCGACTTTCCCTTGGTCGCTTGCAGACTTTTTAGAACGTTCGGGTGTTCCTTGGACAGCGTCAGATTTGGATTTGGAAGTATTGGAGTTTCCACTGAGGCTGACACTTGGAGTAGGTTCTTTGGAGAGCGGCACAGCTTTTCTAGAGGAACACTGGCTAGCCTTCTTTCTTTGAATAACAAAAATCTTTCGAGGTCATCTGGGGATAACCTCGACTTAGCTTCTCGTAAAACTTCCTGGAATGAACTATTATTTTGAAACAAATCATCGAATAAATCTTTCTTTCCGACGAACACTTTTATTCTGACACTTATAGTGAAATCATGGGCAACATTATTTAGGTCAAAAGGTCGAGTGGGGAATTTAAATAATTGTAGAGACGTCACATTCCCTACTTCGACAAAAGCATGTCCTACATTGAATAATGAGAAGGCCCCACAAGCTACAGGAAACTGAGGCCGTATGGCCTTCTTCTTGTCTTTTAGCTCTTTGGTTAGGCCGCCTTCTGAGCAAGTCTGATAGGCAATTTCCCTAGCCAAAAGCTTGTCGGGGACATACAGAGGTAGGACGTGTTGAGGTACAGTGCTCCCAAATACTCTGATATAAGTGAACCATTTTTCCCCGAACCATTTTGCGACGGGGATGATGTTTATTTGCGCTTCGGGTGAGCACCTCGGGGGTTCTCACCATACATCATCCTATATAGGGGTAAGATGAGCCCGTGGCAAATCTGATAGAAGTGAGGGGAAAACTGTGAATCCCATAATACTTTGTGGTAAACATGAATAGGTGACGGGTCCTGGGTAGTCCATTTCCAACCCATAGTTGGAAATTTAGATACATATCAAATAGCATCCATAATGTAAGTAGACAAATAAAATGGAGGATAGCCCCTTTGTCACAAGGATCTCTTAGAACGGTAATTCATGACAACAGTGAATAAATTATCAGAAAATATTTTGGCCCAATCCACGAGATCGGCGTTTTTGGCAGCGTCTATGAGTGGTAGCCATTCAGACGAAAATTTATTTATGTCTGGCATCCCAAATAGCCTGCACAGCATGGCCGCAGCAAAACAATATGGAGAGGTGAGAGAACCAGTGCTATACATACCATTTTTGTCCTTTTTTAGTGGCTCCTCTCTTCTGGTCCATTCTTTAGTGGTTTCTTACAGGTTTGGGTCTCTGCTGCAAATTTCTGGACAAATTGCGTGTTGTAGGTCGTCTGAGGCTCCGGAAGATGATACATAAGCTTTAAGTCTTGCGCGGTGAATGATCCTATGAGCCCATGCCCTGGAGCCTTGAATTGTCTGCCTTGTAACTCTGTATTATCAAGTATCCATTTGATCATATCTGTATACGGCAATATCTTGGGTCTAGCTACTATTCTATGAAGAAATGAACAAGCCAGCTCTTCTAAGGATGCCTCGGAAGAGTTTGGTGATCCCGCGGCAATATCGACCTTCATTACTCTGGGATTTTCCTCCTCCAGTAGCCTATACATGCCTTCACAGGTCGAAATTCCTGTGTCTCTGTTGCATGCAGTGTCTGTGTACAAGGGCACCATCTCCTTTGCCTTTTCCTTCGCCTCGGAACCTTGGGCTTTATTCTTCTTTCCCATTTGCTCTTGCGTTCGGCTTTTTGAATCTTCTTATCTCCTAGTTCCTGCAGATTACGAGCGAGGTGGAAATGACTGATCAAGAAAGGTGATGGGAGAGTTTTAAATGCAACCGATATACTAAATATGCCACCTTACGCGAAACAATCCTTTAGCAAATCACGCGTCTTTATTTCATTAAATAACTGACAACTAATCCACTTACTATCATTAAAAATGCATGATTTGGAGTCAGATTATGGTAAGTGGTCTATCTTTGAATGGTGTGCCTGAAGGATTTGCTATTAAATGGTTCATGATTCGCTTTATGCTACATCGAAGATCGTGCCATCGCAAGGCGCGCTTATCGCAAATCGCCAGATCGCAGATCGTGTCATCGCGGTGATCGCAATATCGTAGGTCGCAACATCGCGGGTCGCAGGAGTTTGATGTTTGTTAAGTATTGCCATTTCATTTCTGCGATGTGTGATCTTGCGATCGGCGTTATTGCAGATCGACAGATTTTGAGGTTTTTCCTTATGAACATTACTTACTGCGACGCGATGTTAGGCTTAACGTTGGGGGGCCTTGCGCATTAATGCAATTTCTTAAAGACCTTTACCTTATCGTAGACTTAGGTTAAAATATTCGAAAGACTGTTTTAAGCCTACGATGGTAGCTTTATTTTTGAAGAAGGAAAATTTGATTTTTCTCAAAATTAAACTAGGGGTCCCCTATTAATTTCGTATTTTGAACAAATATTTAAATGAAAAAGGGGGGGGTTGTTTCTGGCTACAACAATCAGTGATTCACTTGGGAGAACCAGTTATCTCTGACTCTCTTTTGACGTTTTTCAAACTTCTAAAAATAATAAAAAAAAAATTCTCAGAAAACTCAAACTTTATTATAGAAAGATAAAAATATTATACTTCAAACTATCAATGATATTTCGTTCCAACTCCTTTCTATTTACTTGTATTCTTAGCTTTTTCTTGCATTTACACGAGCCCTTACTTGGTCTTGAATAAAAATTAAAATAAAGTCTTCTCTGTATAGCAGTCCTTTTCAAATATGCTTCTTTGTTGTAGGTAGAGCCTCTGCTGCCAGCAAGAGTCCATAGCCTCAACAGGGTTACCTATTAACCAGTAATGATCCTTTATCCTGTCTAAGTGTTTACAACTATTCAGAGAAAAACCCATTTTGACACTTTATCTTTCTTTATTCTCTAAAGAACAATGTCTTGGTTTGGTGGCCAAATTATGACACCGTCATTCACTAGATTTATACTTTTGCTGAATAAGTTGGCTCGTGATGAGACCCCCTGTCTTTTGATTGCAACAATCTTGAGTCGTTGCCCTGTTTTGGTGGATAGTCTTGGCAAAGTCAGCAAGTTATAATATCTGTGATGATGATAAGTCGGCTCGTGATGAGACCTCTTATTCTTTGAGATATAGTGTTTTCATTGGATTGCTTCCCTGAATGCTGTGATTTCCTTTGGCAGGGAGGAAGTCAATTTTCTTTCCTTAAGAAAGTTTTGGACGACAATAATAAAGCTTCTTTGGTAATCGTTGTTTCTATAAGGATTCTTCATTTTTTCATTGATGCCTTTCATTGTACTGACGTAAAACAATTACTTCGCTTAGATTACTTTATTCAGTTTTTTGGAGCTGAAACTAATATCATATCTGGATTAAAGTTCTATTGATAATAAAGATCAAGTTTCAAAGAAAAATATTTGTCATTCATAGAAGCAGAAATTGAAAATCTTGATAGAGAAAAAAGGTGTCTTTCATAAACGTCAAATGTTGTTAACCAAAGCAAACTTTATTCATTGGAAAAACTTAACGAAGTGAGAGGTAGACATTCCCTAGGGTTGCGTAGACAATAGGGATGATCCTCTTTTCTTATTTCGACTATCAACTATTCAAAAATAAACCTAACTACTTAACTAAACTACTCCTACTCCTACTCTAATTATATACAAAAATTTGACTAGGTGAAATGATATTTCCAATGGAGCCACTTTCTCATTTTTACTCCTATACGTATGCAGCTTTCCAACTTTGGTGTTAAGAACGGAATTTTCCTTGGGATGTTAACGTTGGATGCGGGATAAGAATGCATAACTCCAGTTCGAATTTTATCCGAAATTTCTTTCTCGCAAAATCTTCCTTCCAACTGGATATCTATTGGATCATACAAATAAGGATGAATTTCTGTTATATCTTGATGATCTTGTAATGGAGGAAGTTCTGTACTTCCTTGACATAGCTTAGCTTTCCACAATGGTAGCTTGTCTTTTGTATGCTCTTTGGTAAGGTGTTGGTTATACCAGAATAATCTATCAAAAAACTGAAAATTTAAAACGCAATCTGATTTTGTACAAGATGAGTGCAAGTGGGAACAATAATAAAAAAAGTTTTTTGTACAAATAAAGTTACAGCGCAACTGGGATAAGCTTGTAAAATTTTGTTGTTCACAAGAACTAGCCAGGTTATGTGAAACAGAAGATAAATTATGATTATGAATAGGCATGAGGGTTTCCTCATGGTATGAATCATAGATCGGGATATCGTCTTGGTCAGCAAAATTAGGTGAATGATCTTTGGCCTCAAAATGAGGATTGAATGATGTGTTTTCCGAATTATAATATCTCTCGTTTTTTGAGCTTTGATGAGTTACTTGAGATAAATCGATAACATCGTTGTTGGAAAAGTAACCATCATAACTGATTTTATAAGTTTCCCTAGATTCTTCCTTTTCTTCATATATCTTCAGACAAGGGGATTCAAATGTTCCTTGCTTGGAAGGAATCAAGGGATGTTCTATAACTATCTGTTTATTTTGAAGATCTAATGATGACTTTTCTGAATTATCCTCTGTTTTTTTTGAAACATCTTTACTGTTAAGAGGGGAAAAGTTATCATCATTAAAAATATCAGGGTAAAGAGAGAAGTGTGATTCTGAAGCAACACATTTAAGATTATCATCATGGAAAAATATTCGTTCATCAGATTCAATATAGACACCGGGTTTCAGATCATACCTTTGTGTGCTGATACTTTCTGAAAGAAAAATAGTTTGATGTTCTGACCTTGGCGGCTGCATCTGTTGACTTGCAATAAGATCATCTGACCTCGTATCAAAGTCATTTCCTGGTTCCAAGGCAGG
>APFE031624549.1:163972-183976 GCA_000404065.3 Pinus taeda | reverse complement strand
TTCCTATATACCATGGAGATTCGCCCATTTATTATATTTATAAATTTAGGGGGGGTTCTTAAAATTTTCCCTGCTAGGATGCTTTTCATTTAGTTATCATTCGACATACCTATAGAGAATTTAATTCTTAGGAAAATAAAATTTCAAAGGAGGCCTTGGTGATAAGAGAACCTATAGAGAATTTAATTCTTAGGAAAAGAAAAATTCAAAGGAGGCCTTGGTAATAAGAGAAGGGGCTTTTCTTAGTGAGGAATTTAGAGGGGACAGTTTATGCATTCCAAGAAGTATTGTTTTAATGACTTTATTTACAATATTCTCAACTAAAATAGTACTATAATTAGAAATATACCTTTAAAGCACGATCTCTTTTTTGAAAATTAAATAAACAAAATATACTCTAATAAAATTTTGTGAGGAAATTTTTATAAATAAAATTATATATATATATATATATTATAATTTATAATATAATATATATATATATATATATATATATAAATCAAAATTCTCAAATCAAATCTCTTAAATTATGTAATTATTACTTCCTATATACTTCAACATGCATTTAAATCATTAATTTGAAAAATCTTACAATTGTTAATACAAGACAAAATCATTATAATAGTTAAAAGTATCCAATCATAAATTAATAATATAATTAATAATAAATTGAAGTATGAAAATTAGTTATTACATTTAACAATATTAATCTATATAACATGAATAATATAATTGAGAATAGCATGGTATAAATTTTATTGATGTATTGAAATTACACTTAAATTAATATAAAAATATATGTAAATATAAAATAAAATGATGATGATTTAAGATTAATGTTTTTAATCTAATTTTAAGAAAATAAGAGATTAATTGAGATTTTTTAATATTTTATTTATATGCTTAAAAAGAAGGGAAATAAGTGTTTCTAGATCATTATAGTTTTGTTGACTTAACAAGCCAATGTTGGTAATGTGGAAAATGTTTTGGAAATGAGAATGGATGTGACTAAGAGCCAAGATATCAAAGATAGTAGTTTTCATCTTCAAAACTCTTAGTATCACAAAAGTGACAAATTATTTCATGTCAAATTGTTTTCGGAACGAATCAATACACTAATTCACTTTGAAACTCACAAATAATATTCGAAATTCTTATATTCATATAAAACCACACCTGCCATTCAAATGATAAAAATTCTGAAAGAATTGAATGGTTCACCGATCACAAAACTTGTTTTGTAGGTAGATCACATCAACCATTCACCAATGTAAGTTGACTCTGCATATGTTTCTTGGCACCCACGACATCACAACATTACTTGGCACACAAGAAATAAAATTTTTCCTTCCCCTTACCCCAACCCTTCCACATTTCCATAAACACAAATGCCACCGCCATGGCCACCACATACCTGAGCACAAACACCACCGACCTCACCATTTCCCACACCACAAATGCAACGGAAAATTCAAGCACCGCCCACCTCACCATTCCGCACACCACAAATATCACAGATTTCACCATTCCCCGCACCACAAATACCACATATCTCCCCATTCCCCACACCATCATCATATAACTAATGATACTTTCGGCCCCTTCCATCACAACCATCATGCTGCCTTTTCCTTCCATCCTCCTCCACCCCACCAAAGATTTTTCAATCACCCCATTCCTACCACTCAACATTAGGGCTTCTAAGTTCTGTGCAGTTCTCTGACTCACCCACACTTTGCTAATATTCTGCACTACAACTTCTTTCTCTACAGGACATGACTATTGTGAAGAAGCACATTGCCTAGTATATAAGCAAAGCCCTTATTTGTAACCATGATATCTCTTGTACATTCAACATTATAATAAATATTACTTGTCTTATAAATGGATATTTACATATTCCACATATTCTGAATATTCATAAGTATATTAACTTTGTTCATTACAATTTCCCTCCTAAGAGTTACACTTCCATGTGCTATAAATTTTTAGATCATTTGGCATGTTCTTCACATTGAAATGTGTTTCTTCTTTTCTTTTCTTTTCGAAAGTGTGAAATGATACCTATTTTTAACAAGGATCCTTCTTAATATTTATCATGCTTTGAAAACAATCCAATATATACGAGTCTATCGTAGGAGGTCACTATTTAGGGACAAAAAATCTTGAAATAGGATAATTGTTGTTGACACCTAATATTTGGGTAATCCTATGTAAATATTGTAAATAGAAAAATAAAAGAAGCTGGAAGATGAAGAGACACTGGAAGATGAAACTCAATAGTCTCCCTCTCCTTGTATATAGTCATATTATATCTTAATGAAAATGCAACAAATTCATTCAGAGTTACTCCAGACCTGACATGGTACCAGAGCCAGCTACCAAAATTATTTTCTCTGCTCCTGTAACTCCTATACACTACAAGTTTCCATGCTCTGTGCACTGAATGCTCTGTCCTATGTATGCTCAAATTTAGTTTCAGATCCCTTTTGAATCTCAAATATCTTCCTATGTGATGTGTGAAGAGGTCAAAATGAAGAGTTGAAGGCTAGACCCCGTGTTAAGTTGTATGGTATGCAACACTGATGTATATGTGTGTTAGACTAAATCTTATGGAGCAGTGAGCATGGATTTGAAGATTGTGCAAAACCACTTTTTTTCTGCTTTTTGCGTTGGTAATTCCTATGGTGAAAGTTATGTATTGATCTCTGTAGAGTTGAGCATTGTATTAACTAAGAAGCCCCGAACTAGTGGTGTTGTGAACTGTGGTTGTATGGTATAACTCATTGTGTGTTGGGTTTATTTTCTCCTCTGTGCATTGAATTGAAGCCCTATGTATCATTGATTACATAGAAATGTTGGTGTGGTATGCTATGGATATATGTTATGCGTTGGAGTGCTTGTAACGGTATGTATATATGTGTTAAAGTGTATACACCCTGCGTTAACTTATTTTTGAAGGAAAATATATGCATTATGGTAGACATGCATGCATTGAAGTTTTTTAATGGTTATATAATATGTGATGGCACATAATGCGTTGGTATATATCTTGAAGGTCGTGAATCATATATCTATCTATATTATATATATATATATATATATATATATTATATATATATATATATATATATATATATATATATTTTGGGTTCATGTGTATGATTTAGTTCATATGTTGGTTCATGTATATATGGTATATATATGCATTGGTTCTTGCTATGGCATGCAAATTTTGTTGAGAGTAGTTGAGATGGATTAAATATACATGAATACTTAAAGAACCCGAAGTTAAATTCTAGTGAAGTGAAGTTCAAATGTTATAATCCATTCGCTCATATCCATTGTGGGAATAGTTCTCTTTGGAAAAGAGCACTATCATGAAAGGTCTCAGAAAATAAAACACACCCTCACTTTCATTGAACTTTGGAAAGTAATTTGTGAAGGAGAAGGAGACAATGCACATGAGAAGCCCACTTCTGACAAGAAACTTGTAATTTGGGAAAACAAGAATAACAAGGCATATGACTTGATTGCAACATTAGTAGATGAGGAGGTGAGTTGTCATATTTTTTCATTTTCAAATGCCTTTGAAGCCTTAAATAAGTTGAAGGAATTATATGACTCACACTCTAAACTTGAAGTTGTTTAATTGATGATCAAGTTGTTCAATCTTGAGTTGAAAAATGATGACCCTCTTTCCTTAGCATCAGAAATAAGATCAATTGTGCATGACATAAAATCCACTAGTGTAGAAATAGATGTCCCTCTCACATCTATGTCAAGGCACTATATCCCACCTATTCGCATTATCTTGAGTCATTGCAAGCAAGTGGAAAACTTAAGGAGATTTCCTTTAACTCCCTTGAGAAGAAGTTTGTTGAAAGAGAGAAGGGTTTTGGGAAGATGACAACTCCTCAGTCTTCTAAAGAAATTTTGTGCCTTGCACAAAAAGAGAAGAATCAGGCACAAGATTCTTCTAGAAGAAGAGGTGACCGAAGAGGAAGAGGAAGGAACAATTTTAGAGGTAGGGGGCCAGACATTTCCAAGGAGAAAGATTCGATCTTCATTGCATATGATGCAATAGAGATGGGCATGATGCGTCCACATGTAAGTTTCCTTGGGAGAGAATCGAGAATGAAAGAAATGAAGGAAAAGGTAAAACACCTAAAAAAGGGAAAGGTAAATCACTTGAGTCTGCTCATTATGTTGTGGCGCATTGCAACATTGGAGTACATAAAGACTTATTCAATGCTTCACTTGGTTCACGGAAAGATGCTTGGTTGCTTGATTTAAGAGAAACTCACCAAATGAATTTTAGCAGATATTTCTTTGAATAATTCACTGATAATGTTGATGAAGAAATATATTTTGCAAATAAGTCAAAACTCAAGCCATCAAGGTTTGGCACCATCAGGCTAAAACCGCTTAGTCTTCCAGACTTTCTTCTACATTATGTTCTATACCTCTTAGAGTTGACGAGAAACTTGTTGTCTTTGGTCCACATCTGCCAGCAAGGAGACTCCATTCATATATTTTATGGAAAGGTTTAGGCCATAAAAACATCAGATCACTCACTTTTCATGATTGGAATAGAAGAAGAAAGACTTTTGAAGCTGCAAGGAAACTCTGCTCATGCATAAAACTTTTCATATAGTTATCACTATGAGGAAGGTACATTTCCATCAAGTCTTTTATGGCATGATAGATTTGGACACTTGAAATATCAAAACCTTTATTTGTTGAATAAAAATGGTTTTTATTGGTTTTCCTACAATTCCTAAGAAACTTAAGCAATGTGATGCTTGTATCCTAGGAAAGCACAACAAACAGTGTTTTCATGATTCTCATTCCAGAGCACATAGAAAAATTGAACTCATTCATTCTAATTTATGTGGCCTAATTCTTGTTCCTTCTACAAATGGTAATAAATATATTATGAAATTTATCGATGATTACATCAGAATGTGTTGGGTTTATTTATTGAAGAACAAATCTGAAGCTTTTGGAACATTCAAGAAATTTCATGCATGGATTGAAAATGATGCACAATCTCATTTTGGATATATTTGTACTGATAATGGAAAATAATATACATCAAATGAATTTGAAAGCTATCTTCTTCAACATGGGATCAAACATCAAATAATTGTGCCATATAATTCCCAATAGAATGCAGTAGCTGAAAGAATGAATAGGACAATATTGAATAGGTAAGTTCGATGATGTTTTTCAACAATGTTAAGATAATATTTTGGGCTAATGTGGTTATATGTGTTGTATATATAAAGAATAAGTATCCATATTATGCTATCAAAAGCAAGACTTCCTATGAAATGTGGTATGGTTACATTCATTCGGTGAGGCATCTCAGAGTTTTTGGTTCCACTTATTATGCCTTGATACAAAGGAATAAAGAAACAAACTCGGTGCAAGGAGTTGCAAATGTATCTTCTTGGGGTAGTCAAATAACTCCAAACACACAATCTCTATGATGAAGTGAATAATAAGTTTATAATATCTAGATATGTGATATTTCTTTAATCTTCCAAGACTAACAATGTTGTTGAGCAACAACTTGATCGCTTGGATAGGTTCAGACATGTAAGGTATTTTCAAGAGTTTGATAATGAGGTTCCACATATTGAAGGGGGGGTACCTATATTGAATCAATCTATGGAATCTTATTTTGAAGCACTTTCTCCCCCACATGAAGCTCCAGCCACTGATGACACTTTAAGTGATGTGATTGACAAAATTGGGAGACTAAAGCTTGATTTAGCCCCATCTTAGTCAACTGAGTAGCTTGGGCCATCTCAGAAAGGTACTCTAAAATGGTTGACAAGGACCCTTGAAAGTGTTCGTCCTGATGAGGTTGGAAAGATAGAAACAAGAAGCTCAGCTAGACAAAATGGAGGTGATATAGACGATCTTGATTCACCTGTTGATATGGATGTTTCTTATGAGTGTGAACTGAATTAGTCTACATATTTTGAATCAAATTCCTTCAAAGAAGTTGCTTCTCATAATGAATGGAAACAAGTGATGTAGAAATAATATGATGCTTTGATTAAGAATGACACCTAGAAGCTGGTGGATCTTCCACTAGGAACCAAACCAATAGGCTTCAGGTGGTCTTCAAGAAAAAGTATAAATTAGATGGCTCACTTGAAAAGCACAAAGCTAGGCTTGTGGCAAAAGGTTTTGCACAGAAGGAAGGGGTCAACTATGAGGATACTTTTTCCCCCAAAGAAAAATGGGTACCATCTGGACACTCTTTGTCTTGGCAGCTTAGAACGATTGGAAAGTCCATCAAATGGATGTAAAAACTCCTTTCTTGAATGGAGATTTGAAAGAAAATGTTTTTATGTCCCAACGAGAAGGATTTGTTGTGAAGGGTTAGGAGCATAAAGTATGCAATCTTGTAAAATCCTTGTATGGCCTCAAGCAAGCACCACTAGCCTAGTACAAGAAATTAATTGAGAATCTTTTGAAACTCAATTTCAAACATTATGATCTTGATGATGCAACTTTGTTTGTCAAGAAAGTTGGAAAAACATTTGTATATATTCACTAGTACAAAATGGCTAATTAATTACTAAAAAATGACTAAAAATTGCATATAAACAACCATTTTTCTATTAGTGATCAATAGTGGCTAATTTACGGTATCTTATAATGTGACCAACTTTTAGTCATATTTAGCTTAGCCATTAATTGGTCATCCCAATTTTATCATCTAGTAGTATATTTAGTCATAAATTTTGTCATTAATTTAGTCATTAATTACGACAATTAATGACCAAATACACAACAAAATGTACTACTACATGGTCACCCGAGAAAACGAATTAATGACCAAAAAAATATGACCAAAATGTTGGTCGCGTTATAAGATACTGTAAATTAGCTACTAATAGTCATATATATGTACATTTTAGTCATCATTTGAAACCAATTAGTGACCAAATAAATATGACTAAATTCCAGTCGTGTTATAACATACTGTAAATTAGTTACTAATAGTCATATATATGCAAAATTTAGTCATCATTTGTAATCACAAATTTATCATTTATCTTTTTTTAGTAGTTTCATATTCATTATATAAATGATTGATTTAGTAGTTTATATTCACTTCATTTATATTCATTAATAATCATTATAAATAATTAATTTAGTCGTCGTATATTCATTTTATTTGTGTTCATCATTAATCAATATAAATTACTAATTTAGTAGTTCTAGATTGATTTTATATATTCATTATTTATCAAGATAAATTAATTCGTATTATTTTGCGACTAAAATTTCAAAAAAAAATGTCATACAATGTGCATGTTCGTGTAATATGAAAACACAAAGTTACATATGTTATTTAAAATACTAAATAAGATCAAATACAACTATAAATAACTTCAACAACATAAATTATACTATATGAAATGTCAAGTATTACAATATGAGTTTCCAACTAAATATTGGTTGGACTACAATTTACACATGAAATATTGTTTTATCACTTCAAAACATTATCATTGTGTTGCCGAGGCATTGTAGGTGAATTCACCAACTCTAAAGGCTTGACCATCACTCTAGATGCGGGATATTTTCTTTAAGGGTATCACTAGACAGGTTATCTTCTCTCTCTCCTTTTGCATTTGTCACTCCAGTGTTATTATTCTCCTTTTTCTCCAATTCTTATTTGGGTATCGTGTGTAGGAAGGGTCATACTCATGTTTTCTGCCATATTCCATGGCTCCAATAACTGCAATCAAACACAATAAATATCAACATATCACATATCTCAATCACAACATCTATCATTACCAACTCTTACAAGGAAAGGGTGCATATTAAATAAGTAATAGTTTAGAAGTCAAATACCGAATGTGACTAACCTGATAGCATCCAATTACCAAAAGTTAACAACTCTTACAAGGTAAAAAATACATATTAAATAAGTAAAAGTTTTGAAGTCAAATATTGAATGTAACTAACTTGATAACATCTAATTACCAAAACTTTTGAATAGCTTGGATGGAATACACATGAATGGAATTTATTTCCACTACAGCTTAGCTCATGTACAAATTCACTTAATTTTACAGAATGAAAATATGATACCCTAACATAATCTTCACTTACAACAACAAAATATTCTCCATTTGCATCCCAGCAAACTAAGTGCACAGGCTTTGTATGCCTCTGAAATAATATATATATTAAAGATACTAATCATTTCAAACTATTTCTTTATCTAAATCTAATCAATGTTTACAACCACTGAAGATATTTGCAGAAAAAATATTTAAAAAATTAGAAGATACAAGCATCACATGTGGAAACTGCAGATACCTTAAGTAAACCAATTTCAAGAAAACTAAGAGAATTAACAAACTCATAGCCTTCATTTAATATTGCTTAGAAGTTTAGCGTGGATAACAAAACATTGAATGTGAATGCAATATAACACAAAACATACCTGTAAAGAATGCAAATTGTGCTCATTGTCAACATAAAAAATTGATACAACATTTTCTGTAGTGGCTGCAAGAAGTCTACCAACTCCTATTTGAATTCGCACTTGACTCATACTACCCTGTGAAGTAAGTGAAATCAAGAATAAGTCTTTCATAATTTAATGTGTACAACATCTTATCTAGCATAGTGCATTTATCGCGATTAATTACACAGTTAAAAAGCTTATACTTTATAAATTGTCCACCTTAAAATTTCTTGTGCATATGTGTCGATTAACACTACAATAACACATTTCATTTTCTCCATCACAAGAGTAGAGCAAATCATTGTTTCGATGGAAATCAAGAGACATAACAATTCCTAAATGACTAGTAAACGTTCTTATTGATTTGACCTATCAAACACAAGATTTCGAAGCCACCACTCTTTAAGACAAAATTCCCATTGAGTAAATGCTTGGATGAAATCAACTTATAACGACAATCCTACACCCAAACTATTATAAAAATTTGAAAAAAAAAAAAAACAAATGCTTGCATGTGCCAAGAAGGTACCAAAGCATCCCAATAAATGAAAGTAGTAGCATGTGCTAGATGGCTATCATCTAGAAACTAGTGTGCTTAGAAAAAAGCAATGCTAAGATTTGGAGGAAAACAAAATTATAAGCCCACTATGTCACAAAAATAAAAGACAAAATGAAAAAGCCAAGCATCATTTAGGGAAAGGATGAATTGTTCATCTTCAAAGTTTAAGAAGACAACAGTATTAGAAAGTTGCAACAATATATCAATTATGCTGCTAAGATCTCAAGCAAACCTATCATGTAGGTCCCTTGATCATTAGAAATATGCAACAATATATCAAATCTGTTGCTAATATCTTAAGAAAACCTATCTTGCAAGTCGCTCAATGGGCATTATTTGAGAGGGGATAATTGAACCATCTTTTAATTTTTAAAGGAAAAACAATACTAGACCTCCAATCACCAAAAGTTTGGGATAGCTTTGATGAAAGACACATGAATGGAATTTATTTTCAATGCAGCTCAGTTCATGCACACATTCACCTTCTTTTCTAGAACAAAAAGACCATACCCTAACAGAATCTTCTCTTACAACATCAAAATATTCTCCACTTGTGTCCCAGCAAACTGAGTGCACGGGTTTTGTATGCCTTAGAAATAATAAATATATTAAAGATACTAATCATTTTCAACCCTTTATTTATCTAAATCTGATCAATGTTTACAACTACTAAAGATATTTCCAGAACATATTTAAAAAAATAGAATATATAGGCATCACATGTGGAAACTGTAGATACTCTATGTAAACCAATTTAATCAAAAAACTTAGAATCTTCATCGAATATTACTTAGAATTTTGGTGTGCATAAAAAAAGACTGAATGTGAATGCAGGATAACACAAAACATACATGAAAAGAATGCAAATTATGCTCAGTCTCAACATCAAAACTAATACAATATTTTTTGCAACTACTACAAGAAGTTTGCCAACACCTGTTTGAAATCACACTAGACTCATACCACCTTGTGAAGTAAGAAGTCTACAATGGTTGCAAGAAGTCTACCAACTCTTATTTTCTGCAGGGGTTGCAAGAAGTCTACCAACTCCTATTTGAAAATGCACTTGACTCATAGCATCTTGTGAAGTAAGTAAAATCAAGAATAAGTCTCGCAAAATTTAATGTGTACAATGTTTCATCTAGCATAGTGCATTCATCGTAATTAATTACATAGAACTAAAAAAACATATACTTTATAAATTGTCCACCTTAAAAGTTCTTGTGCAAATGGCATGATTAACACTAAAATAACACATTTTATTTTCTCCATCACAAGAGCATAGCAGATCATTGTTTGGATGGAAAACAAGAGACACAACAGTTCGTAAATGACCAATAAATGTTCTCAATGAATAGCTTGGCTTTAACAATAACAATATGTTAGAATGATTTGACATGTCTAATGCAAAAAAGGGGTTTTAGGCTAATGGAAGAAAGATGAAAAATATATGAAAACTAAACATAATTGATGGTATCTCACTTGAACCTTTTGGTGTTAGATCATTGATGACAGTATGTGGTGGTTTGATCAAGTGAATCGATGTTGTTAGCCTTAGCATTGCATCTCGTATTTGGATCATGTAATTGTCTGGATCAACATTATTGGTAAGTAGTTATAGGTGGCTATAGTTTTTTAGTTTCAGGCATAATTAGTTTATGGCTAGGGCGTATAGAATTAACTACTCTCCATCTGGGCGAAGCTCTTTCCACGGGCTATCTTGTTGGTACCACACTTGCTTTGCTCTTGTTCATAGTTGGCTGGAATCGATGACTTGGGAAGGAATATTTGCAACCATGGGAAGGAGAAAAAATATGTGCTATGATGAGGGAGGTGACACAATGAGGTAACACAAACAAATATGTGCCACTAGGTAAGAGATAACATCTCACTTCACCCATTGGTCCACCAGATGAAAGAGATTAAACCTTGTTGTATACCTATAAGCATATAAATTGATCCATGCCCAATTTATTTACCCATCCTAGTAGGTCAGTTATCATAGTAGACATTACCACCCACCTATAGAGCCAGCTGAACAACCAGCAACATCACCAAATCCAACAATTAGCCCAATAGCTAGATCTAGCAAGTAACTAGCTCGATTTAGGCCAATAATATTATATTAAACTATAGGATCTTAACTTCACGTTGAATCAGTGAAGTAGTTAGCAGAGTGTGGTTTAGAGTGACTAAATAATGCCTATTGCAAATATTTATGGCGAGTGCTAAAGTTCTTATCAAGGATTAACACCTCTCCAATAGTATCCTAGCTACCACTCATCGATGTGCTCATCATTCTTGCTACCACTCGATAATGGAAGTACAACCTCAGTTTCCTTCCATGTGCAACGATTGGGGGGATACCTTCACCAATTACCTCTCTTGAAATGGAACTTGTTACAATGGAAAAGGTAAACCTCAACCTCGTACCTCAGTTGAGTCCCCTCTAGGTTGTAGAGATGTGATCTCTTCTTCTTCGTTTTGGTACCCTTCAACACCAATAGCGATTCTCATGAGCTACCTCACCTAATACTTTATGGGGAATAACCTTGTACTAAATATTTTGATTGGATTTAGGAACCTGACCTATCATCCTCAAGCAATATAACCCCCCACCAGACACGCTACTCTCAACTTCACCTGGTGCCTCAACACATGGTCTTAGTCATCCTTTTAGGCCCCTGCCACTAGAGGAGAGATTACCTAAAGTGATAGGACAGGTCACTTAGGCTACATATAGAACATTAAGTAAATATGTCTGTAAAAAATGTAGAAAATTAAGAGGAAATTATTCCAACATTAAAGACCAAAACGAGCATTCAAGATCTTTGAGGATTGACTAGTTGGTTTAGCTAGTGCAATAAACAACCTTCATTCAGCATGCCCTTGAAATAATTTATTGTGCCTTCACCTTCCCTAAGGATTCACCAACTACAAGAAAATTGGACTTCTTGTTGCATCTTCTAATTCTTGATCGCTTCCCTTTTCACTAGCCTTATCAATTATAATGTTATCAAAAGTCTTTGTTTCTGTGAAGTCAAGAAGAAGTTGTGCATTGTGATTAGTGTTATTCTCAACTAGATCATTAGCATGAAATTTTGGAGGACCTAAATCCAAAACACAGGTATACAACCTTAGATGTGTGCTTCTCATGATGAAACATTTTAAAAGCTTCTCACTTCAATTTGAAAAATGATGCAAAGCATATTCTAGACATCAACCAAGACAAAAAAATGTTCCATAATGAAAATTTTGATAAGATTATCCAAAACTGCAGGTGTTCACTCCTGCAAAACAAGAAGTGAGATTCCAATTCAACATGTAGCATCAATGGAAATGGGAAAAGTAGTATAATTTCATAAGGGTACCTCAAATATTTCATGTATTATGACTGTAGGTGCCAGCAAGATCAATTAAAAAACAAGAACCACTTGAGAAAAAACAAATCCATAGTCAAGCAGTCAGAAATAAATATGATCCATCTCTAGCTCAATTATGTTAATCATGTACCATAGCCCAGGCAATGTCAGTGAAAGTGCCCAAGATTTCGTTCTTGCACCAAAAAAATTTATGCCAAGGAGTTAGGATCAAAGGCCCATGCTAGAATCCCCGTGCAACCATGAAAACATGCCAGCATGCCTAGAAGTGCCATCACACAGCCTAGTAATACCACACAGATGTCACTATTGGTGATCAAGTCTAACGAGGTCAACATCAGATCCATGCCAAAGCCATTGATCAACTTGGACTAAGTCAAGACCTGCTATAATAGACCTGAAAACAAGGAGCGAGGCACCAGTCAACCTCAGATACAATGCCCAAGGCCAACCTTACATGCAACGCCTAGGGCTAACCATTATGATCCACCTTTAATTATTTTGTTACAACATTAGTCAATGATCACTTGAATTGTATAAATATGTATCATATCACCATTGCTCTCTTAGCATTCTATTTAGCAGTTACCTATAGTGTAGCTTGCCTAACATCTCTCATCACAAGGATTTGGTCGTTGCATGATTTTATTGCTTTGAACTAGCAATAGTACTATACAAATTTGAACTACATCTTGCCACTAGGGGAATGCTCATTATGAGATGTTCATGATTCTCTCTAGTTTACCCTCTAACACTCAACTTTCTAAATATTTCTATAATATCCTCTAATTTAATGTTTATGTTATGCAAAATTATCTAATTAAGTTGTTTATTGATATTACTGCATTATACATTGTTATTTCATTGTGCACACAACAGATGCGCTATTCTCTAACAATTCTCTAGTTCATTATATTACCATGTGAAGCTTTATTCCTTGCCTAAGCACTTTTAGCCACTACTGCAAATCTAACGATTTTGCATAGGACTATGATCTTGTCAAATTCAAAGTTCCCTCTCTTCCTTCAAAGGTTCAATTACTGCTAAAGCTTGATCATATTATCAAAGCTCAATTTTTTTTTTGACAAGTACAATAATCTTTGGACCACAGTAGCAATTTTTGAAGCAACAATGGTGATTTGCATTGAATGTCCACATGGCTGATATCCAAGTACAGGAAGCACAAATTCAATCCTACTCTCGACACTCCACACAATCTTCAGTGGTAGGAAATTTCAAACCCGATAGTCCTATCATTGTCAATGATGTCTACATGAAGAAATATATGAGTAATTTCCCAGATTCTTGACAAAGTTCAACTGTCGATAATAATTGCTACATTTGTGAACATTGGATCTTATCTGTTTGGTGAACGTACTACCTTAAAATTTCAAGTGAAAACCAACATCTTGTAGTTTGAATTCAAGACTAGCATTGAAGCATTGGATGGATGGTTGATGAAGGTCAATACCTTATTTGCAGTCAACCATTTCAGTGACACAAACAAGATCTCCTTTGCTACATTCAAACAAACAATAACCACATTTGGTTGGTGGGAGTCTCACAATAAATAGTGCGCATACAATTCTCTTTATCACAACAAGGCTCAATATACCCAATCGAAACCATTGCACCATTGCAATGACTAGTCTACACAAGACTAAATAAACAAGTTCCATGACGTAATGGCTTATTTGGACAACTAGGAGACCAAATGCAATCAAATCGCCAAGTATTGGAGCTAATCACATCACTACTTTTAAATCAAGCTCAATTACTTCAATAACAACTCTTGTGAGATGCATATTGTTTTTTGGCAAAGAAAAAAGAACAATTTTGTGCTAAGAACAATGGTAAGAGACCACCCAGTAACCAACACAAAAAAGGAATACAATAGCATGTGCAATCTTGTGCTAAAGAATACTATGATAAGTTGAACAAGGACACCAACCACAACCAATCAAAACCAAGGATCACAATACAATCAATGCCAACAATAGAAAAGTCAATGATGGACTCAGATGATGAGTGTCATGCATGCAAAACCCTTCTAGCACAAATTCAACCAAATTGTCCAATACAAGACAAAGGAAAGCATGTTGTCATAACCATGAATCTACCCATGTCTTAGTTCTCATTACACCAAGAGGTGCATTATACAACCCAGTATACAATAGAAGTGTCTCATGGGCTATGCTATCATCATCATACATTGCCCATAAATAATTTTCAAAAAAAAAAAAAAAAAAAACTCTACTGAAAGGGCTAGCACCCATAATTCCTCTTTCCTAATATAAATGATGCATCATTTGAGTTCCCTTTATAAACTAATAAAAAAACATTCCAGATCCATCGTACGCAGGGTCTAGCAAAAGTCGAGAGGAATCAAATCCCTCATGATCACTCATGGTGTTTGATAGATTTAGGGTTAGGAACAATCTTATTGGTTACATAAACAAGTCCAGGGACAACCAATCTCACTAACATAGAGGAAGAAAAATAGTGCTTGTTCCACTTCTAATTTTCACTACATAAACATGCTCTGCAATCCACCATGGAATCATGGATAATGAATGTCTAAATATTATGATTTATATGGCCACTTTCAAGTGACTCAACCTAGTGACAACACTACACCCTCAATGATACACCACTGGTTTATTGAATCCTTGTAAGGAACTATTGATGACGTAGTAATGCATATATTAGTGTAACATCAAGGCATGTAAGGATAAAGTCCCCTATGATGTGACCCCACTGGATATCTATGATTGTTTACATGGCAAACACTTTGTGTCAAAGCACCCTATAAGGTACAAGTTGTGACCTCAAAGCATCATCCTAAACATTTTGAATCAACTCTACAAAGATCCCCAAGGTAATCTCAAATGTTGAAGTATCTTTAATTTCTGCTAAATAATGATGCAAGTTAAGCTGTCATTTGAAAAAGTTCAACTTGTTGATTATCTTCCCACAAGTCACACAAAGACCATTGCACGGACCCAACTGTCCTTTGTCACATAATCTATGCAATAGAAGCAACACAATGTGACTTTAGAGGAATACACTAACAAGGACCCTATCAGTGTTCTTCTAGAATAACAGGTCCCACATTCAGTTGATATATCCCTAGAGCTCCATTTCCAAATCAACCAATATATTGCAAATGCATCGTATAAAACATTAAGATCAAGTGCCAAATCTAGGCACTGATACAGAAAGGATACATCATCTTACACAATTCACCCTATAGAAGCCCCATTATGCTCATGGCACAGAAAGACAATACATGGTTCCTTTGCATGATCATTGCACCTTGAAGAAAATCAAAGTAAAGAATTGTTATTCTACTGCACACATTACCTTTGGGGTTTGCCCGAGAAACACAAATTACTTCACCAAAATTGATCTAAAGTTTGGGCATCATTAGGCTCTCGTTGACCTTCAAATGTTTCGAAAACTACATTCAAGTCAAACTATGGTCTATATGAATAGTTGGCAACGACATTCATCATGGGTTACCTCAATGATAATATTCAACTAAACATGGGATGAGCACCTACAACATATTGTGCAAATCTCATAAACTTTGTGACAACTCAAACTCCACCAATTTGAGAAAATATTTCTTCTCAATAAAGGGAATTCACTACCTTGGATACATTGTTGAGGAAACAAGAGTTCACATCAACCCAGAGAAGATATAGATCAATCAAAACCTGTCCCAACCACCATTCTTAAGCCACAATTTTTCTTGGCATGGGAAAACTTCTACAATAAATTCATCTTGGTCGCCTTTCGTGTCACCTTTTCCAAACCAAATTTTGAGTAGCATCAAACATAGTTATCAAGTGGAATCAAATATAATATTAATCATTAGAAGAACTCAAAGACAAATCATGCTCCATGCACAATTTTATACCTGCCTGATCTGCAACAGCCATTTGAAACCCAAATAATTTGCTTCTAAGCATGCAATGGGAACAATTTTAATCTATTTTAGTCATCCCATTATGGAACTAAAAAGCATTCAATGATGTTGCCATAATTGTTAATCTTATGATTATGATTCTATTGAATTCTACAGTCTATCACCAAATGGAAGGATTGCATAATGGGTAAGGAGACAACTCTTCACTCTAATGGATCATTCAAAGGCATACTCCAAGTTCCATAACACGTCCCCCATAACACGCCTATCAATACCTTGCTCGGAAAAAAACTTCTCTGTTGTCTCTACAAACTTTCACAAGGAGCCATGATTTATTGTATCCATAAGATGAGGATCAATGATATGGTCAAGCATTCCTCTTTTTTGCCAATGCATTTCCCACTCTGCAATGTTGACTTTCTCTCTTGGAAGAGCAAGATTTATTGCAAACCTTGCAAAAAAACCTCCATGAGCACCACACCAAAAGAATATACACCAAACATCTCAGTGAGTTGCTGCCTTCAGAAATACTCGAGATCAAGGTATCCAAAGCTATCTTTCACAGCAGTGATCACATGTGTCTAGTCTAATGTATGTCTAGTTCTGACAAACCAAAACTTTCCACCTTAGCAAGAAGATTCTCATCCAGGAAAATATTTGCTGTCTTCACATCATGGTGAATAATCCCCGGTGCTGCCCCAGTATGAAGGTAATGGAGGCCTCTTTCCACCCCTATGCATATTTCAAGCCTCTGTTTCTATTTCTAGGACAGATATGGAATATCTGTCCCATGCAAATGACTCCTTAGAGACCCATTGGCCATGTATTCATAAATCAAAATCATTTCACAGTGTTCCTCTCAGTATCCAATTAGAGATATAAGATGGCGATGTCGAACTTTAGACAACATATCAATTTCTGTTTGGAATTCTGTGAGACCTTGCTCATATCTAGGATTATCTCGTTGAACCGTAGTAAGATACCCCGTAACCAAAAAAAAAAAGGAATACAGCAACAGGTGAAATTTTGTGCTAAAGAATCAATCACACAATTATGATAAGTTGCATAAAGCCAACAACCACAACCAATCAAAACCAAGGATCACACTGCAATCAATGCCAACAATAGAAAAAGTAATCTAGTAAATGATGTTCATTCTAAAGTTAGGAATGGACTCAGATGATGAGTGTCATGCATCGAAAACCCTTCTAGCACAGATTCAACCAAACTGTCCAACACAAGACAAAGGAAAGAATTTTATCATAAGCATGAATGTTCCAATGTCTTAGTTCGCATTACACCAAGAGGTGCATTTTACAACCCAATATACAATAAATATGTCTCATGGGAAATGTTAACATCATCATACATTGCCCATAAATCATTTCCAAAAATAAAAAAATAAAAACTCCACTGAAAGGGCTAGTACCTAGAATTCCTCTTTCTTAATAGAAGTGATGCAGCATTTGAGTCCCCTTTAGAAACTAATAAATAAACATTCTAGATCCATCTTACGTAGGGTCTAGCAAAAGTCGAGAGGAACCAAATCCATCAAGATACAAACATTTATTCAAGTTTTTTCACCTCGAGTTATTTGATCAATCATGGTGTTTGATAGATTTAGGGTTAGGAACAATTTTATTGGTTACATAAACAAGTCTAGGGACAACCAACCTCACTAACATAGAGGAAGAAAAACAATGTTTTTTCCACTCATAATTTTAACTACGCAAACATGCTCTGCAATCCACCAGGGAATCATGGATAATGGATGTTTAAAGATTATGATTTATATGGCCACCTTCAAGTGACTCAACCTAGTGACAACGCTACACCTGTAAACGTACACCACTGGTTGGTTGAATCCGTGTAAGGAATTATTGATTACATAACAATGCCTATTTTAGTGTAACATCAAGGCATGCAAGGATAAAGTCCCCCTATGATGCAGACCCACTAGATATCTATGATTTGTTGCATGGCAAACTCTTCATGTCAAAGTACCATGGAACGTACAAGTTGTGACCTCAAAGCATCATCCTAAACATTGTGAATCAACTCTAAAAAGATCCCAAGGTAATCTCAAATGTTGAAGTATCTTTAATTTCTGCTAAACAATGATGCAAGTTAATTTTTCATTTGCAAAACTTCAACTTGTTGGTTATCTTCCCACAAGTCACACAAAGACCATCGCACACACCCAACTATCCTTTTTCATGTAATCTATGCAGTAGAAGCAGCACAATGTGACTTTATATGAATACACTAACAAGGACCCTATCAATGTTCTTCTAGAATAACAAGTCCCACATTCAATTGATATACCCCTAGAGCTCCATTTCCAAATTGACCAATTTATTGCAAATTCATCATAGAAAACATGAAGATCAAGTGCCAAATCTAGGCATAGATACAAAAACCTCGTTGTGCTCATGGAAAAGAAAGACAATACATGGTGCTTTTGCATGATCATTGCACCTTGAAGAAAATCAAAGTAAAGAACTATTATTCCATTACACACATTACCTTTGGGGTTTGCTGAGAATCACAATGTACTTCACCAAACTTGATCTAAAGTTTGGGTATCATTAGGCTCTAGTTGACCCTCAGATGTTTGGAAAACTACATTCAAGGAAATTGATGGTTTATATGAATAGTTGAAAACGAAATTCATCATGGGTTACCTCATTGAAAATCTTCAGTGAAACATGGGATGAGCACCTTCAACATATTGTGCAAATCTCATAAACTTTGTGGCAACTCAAACTCCACCAATTTGGAAAAATGTTTCTTCTCAATAAATGGAATTCACTACCTTGGATACATTGTTGAGGAAACAAGAGTTCACATCAACCAAGAGAAGATATAGATCAATCAAAGATTCATAACCTACTCCAACCAACATTCTTAAGCCACACAAATTTCTTGGCATGGGAAAACGTCTACAATAAATTCACCTTGGTTGCCTTTTGTGTCACCTTTTCCAAACCAAATTTTGAGTAGCATCAAACATAGTTCTCAAATGGAATAAAATATAGCAATAAGCAATTGAAGAAATCAAAGAAAAATTGCGCTCCACACCCAATTTTATACTGTTAAGCCCCTATACTACTAGTGTAACCCCTTATTGTTATAACATTTGGTATCAGAGGAAGTTTGATGGCAAGATGAGGAAGTTTGATGGCAGTTTGATGGCAAGGATCCGGTAAATTGGATACTTCAGATGGAGCAATATTTTGATCTACATGGTGTTCCAGTGTTACAAAAGGTATGTATTGCATCTTCATATTTAGAACCAGATCAATATTTATGGTATAAAGGGCTTTGTTCTCGTAAACGACTTGTTACGTGGTCAATTCTCACAGAGGAAATGATAGCACAGTATGAGGATACAAAGAGCAACACCTTATTTAGAGCAACACCACAACAATTGGAAAGAGTAAAAGGGCTTTGTGACATAGTGGAAAGTAAAATTATGGCAACAAGGAAGTCTACTCCTCACAGCTATAAAGATGGAAGTGTTTTTTCTCCTAGCCTTCCACAACCTACAAGGGTTACACCACAACAATTGGAAGAAAAAAGAGAAAAAGGGCTTTGTTACAATTGTAATTGCAAATGCACTAAA
>APFE031624549.1:136971-163772 GCA_000404065.3 Pinus taeda | reverse complement strand
AGAAAAAGGTTCAAGTAGTGAAAGATCACATCGAGCATCAACAACAAGTTCTCCAACTTTTCAAGGATAATGCCACTTCAATGCAAAATCAAACGAAACAACAGGGAGATCAACATCGTAGTGAAAAATGTTTTGATGTAGGTGATTGGGTATTTTTACTACTACATCTCAAGCAAGCTATTTATGAGAAGGAAATGTTGTCAATACTACATGCACTTAAAAAATGGCGACCCTACCAAATGGGAAGACTCTTCAAGGATGAGGATGTGGAATCGTTGTTTTGTGCTATTTCTATTATCCAACCAGATTCGATAAATAAAGAAAGGGGTTAATGGAAGAAGGATAAAGAAGTTTGGCCACTTATTCAAAAGTTACAAAAGATCCCAATTCAAACAATATTGCCAGAAATTGAAGAGGAAGGAAAAATCATATTGGAACCTGGAGCAGTCACAAAAACAAGAACTCGGCAGCTACGAAATCGATCAAGTTCAGCATATCTCATCAGGTGGAAGTACTTATCAGCTGAAGATTCCACATGGGACGACAAGAATTCTATACAGAAGCATCAAGAACTACTCAAGCGTTGAGGACAACGCTTTTTGAAGGAGAGGGGCATGTTAAGCCCCTATACTACTAGTGTAACCCCTTATTGTTATTAGTACAACCCACTTATTATATTGATGTACCCATGTAGTGCCCATATTGTTACTATTGTGCCCCATAGAAGCCCACTATTGTTATTAGTGTGCCCTTACATTATTTTTGTTATGTCGGCTCTAATATGTTATGACCCTTAGACTCCCATATATTAGAAAAGGAGGTATTTCATTGTATCATCCAAGAATTGTTCATTTATGTAATGTAAAGGAGGTTTCCCCCTCGAAGAGGCTGAATTCTAAGGCGTTGATCTATCTTTTCTATCTTTTTTGAGCTGGTTTCATAACATATACCTTCCTGATCTACAACAGCCATTTGAAACCGAAATAATTGCTTCTAAGCATGCATTGGGAACAATTCTAATATAGTTTAGCCACCCCATTACATAGCACTCAAAAAACTTAAATGGTGTTGCCCACAATTGTTAATCTTATGACTATGATTCTATTGAATTCTATAGTCTATTACCAAATGGAAGTATTGCATACCGGGTAAGGAGACAATTATTCACTCTAACAAATCATTCAAAGGCATACTCCAAGTTTCATAGCACATCGCCCATAACAGGCCTATTAATGCCTTGCTCTGCCAAACAATTAGTTGTTTTCTCTTCAAACTTTCACAAGGAGCCATGATTTATTGTATCCACAAGATGAGGATCAATGATCTGGTGAAGCATTCCTCTTTTCTGTTAGTGCATTTCCCACTCTTCCATGTTGACTTGCTCTTGGAAGGGCAGGATTTATCGCAGGCTTGCATAGAAAACCTCCATGAGCACCACACCAAAATAATAGACAACAAAATTCTCAGTGAGTTGCTGCCTTTGGAAATACTCGAGATCAAGGTATCCAAAACTGCCTTCATAGCAATGCTCACATGTGTCTAGTCTAATGTATGTCTAATTTTTGACAGACCAAAACTTACCACCATAGCAAGAAGATTCTCATCCAGCAAAATATTTGTTGTCTTCACATCATGGTTAATAATCCCCTGTGCTGCCCCAGTATGAAGGCAATGGAGGCCTCTTGCCACCCCTATACTTATTTTAAGCCTCTGTTTCTAGCACAGAGATGGAAGATCTGTCCCATGCAAATGACTCCTCAGAGGCCCATTGGCCATGTATTCATAAACCAAAATAATTTCCAAGAATTCCTCGCAGTATCCAATCAGAGAAGCAAGATGGCGGTGTTGAAGTTTAGACAATATCTCAATTCCTGTTTGGAATTCTGTGAGACCTTTCTCAGATCTGGGATAATCTTGTTGAACTGCAACTTTGGTCCCATCTTCTAGTTCACCTTTATAAACTTCACAAAAAATTCCCATACCGAATATAAAATTTTCATCAAAGTTGTTGGTGGATTATTGTATCTCTACAAATGTAAAGCACTGGCCCATACTTGAAGGTGCAGACAAAACATAGCTACGAGTACCACTCTTGTGGGAACCTGGGGAAACTTTGCTGGCCATAGTTTCTGAATTCCCACCACGCAAAGGTTGGAGGGGAGTTCTTTCACTTTGATTTTGGGTGGATATACATGCAATACCTTGTTGCTAGTAGTCTTAATGCAGTAAAAGCTCCAACAATTGATCCAATAATAGGTCCCATCTTCCCATTTTTTCCTTTGGAGTTCATAGGACTATTGCCATGAACAAGATAGGGCTCATCTAGAGTTCCAGAAGGACCGTGTATCTTCATTATTTCCAACCCATTTAGTATAGCATTAACATTGGTATTAACATATAGAGGACTTGTCATACCAACTTGAATTTGGACCGGCTTCATCCCAACTGAAGTGTTGGCAACAAAGTCTCGATAAAAAGACACATCCAACCCCCTTGCCTTTCTAGACATATCAAAGTCCATTAATGTAGATTAACCATTGATATAGGCACTGCAAATCAACAGATATATAGCTCAGCTATCGATATCACAGAAAAAAAATAAAATAAAAAATAATAAATAAAAAAAAAAAAAATAAATAAAATAAATAAATAAATAAATAATAATAATAATAATAATAATAATAATAATAATAATAATAATAAATAAATAAATAAATAAAATATATATATATATAGATAGATATATATATAAATAAAATAAAATTAAAAAATAAAAAATTTATGTGAGAATAGAGTCCACACTAAAAGTCCAAGAAATGTTGAATTTTGGGTTTACAGTATTGGATGCACTCAAAACCATTTCCTGTGTTGTTGCATAGACCATGTTAGGAGAAATAATGTCACTAACAAGAGCATTGTCTTTGATAAAGCTAGGATTAATAAAAGCACTCTTAGCAGTAGTTTTTATCTTCAAATACTTCTGAATAGTCTCCCATACTATTCACAAAGTATCATTCCTAGAATCAATCTTAGTTCCTCCCATATTAATTGTATAGACTGTCTCTAGAGCTACACCAGAGAGTACATAGCCATCCACAAGAGGGTGAATAGACAGAGCCCTCGTTGGTATCTACTATCAACCCATCAGGGGTCGAGACAACCTCAATGGCATTGAAAAATGACTGAGACATTTTTCTTTGCCATCATGCTTCCATGTTGCAGTAACATGGCAGCCCTAGAACTAGGTGTGGAGATCCATGAATAAATAAATAGAAATGGGTTTTTGTATGATGTGGTCGTAGAAAATGCCATCATAGACATGTATGCAATATGTGGAAGTATATGGAAGGCACATGAATTTTTAATAAAATGCTTCAAAAAAATGTTGTCTCATAAACAACCATGCATGTAGGATATGCACAAAATCAACTCATTTATGAAGCCCTAAATTTCTTTAAGGAAATGCCTCGAGAGAATGTGGTCTCATGGAATGACATGATTGCAGGATTTAGACAGAATGAGCATTGTAAGGAAGCCTTGATGCTATTTTTTGAAATGAAATTGATGGGCGTAAGAGCTAATTCAAAAGCATTTGTTAGTCTTCTCCCAACTTGCGCTGGCTTGGAGCAGGGTACGAAAATCCATCAAGAAATAATTCAAAATGGATTTTAATTTCGATGTTGTGGTGATGACTACACTTTTTGACATGTATGATTGGCAGGTCATGGTAATTATTACGCAAAATGCACCATAGAGACCTTAGGTCATGGAATGCAATGATTACAAGTTATACATAGAATGGACTTGTTCAGGAAGCCCTAGAACTCTTTAAGGAAATGCCTAATGTGAATGTAGTCTCATGGAATGCATTAATAATAGTATTTGCATATAATGGGCATGGTACAGAAGCCTTGGAGCTTTTTCAACAAATGTAATCCATAAGTATGAAGCCAGAATAAAAAATATTTGTTAGTATTCTTCTAGTATGTGCCAATTTAGAAGCTTTGGAACAGGGTACGGAGATCCATGATAAAATAGGGAGAAATGGATTCATGTTTGATGTCATGGGGGTGAATTCCTTGATAAAAATGTATGCAAAATGTGGGTGAATTCATAAGGAAGTTGAATTATTTGAGAAAATGCCTCATTGAGATATAGTCTCATGGAATGCAATGATTCTAGGATGCACAACAACGAGATATAGTCTCACGGAATGCAATGATTGTAGGATACATAATGCATGACTAGGGCAAGGAGGCACTAAAAATCTTTGAAAAAATGAACCATTGTGGGATGAACCTGAATCATGTGACCTTAGTGTTTTATCTGCATGCAACCATGCAAATTTAGTTGATGAAGGCTATAAATATTTGTACTGCATGAGAGAACATTATTAGATCACACTTGCAATGGAGCACTATATATATGTGTATGTTTGACCTTCTTGGTTGAGCTAGCTATTTGTATGAAGCACAAGACTTTATCAATAAAATGTCAATAAAACTTGATGCAATTATATGGATTTGTTTGCTCGGTTCGTGTAAACTACATAATAATATGAACCTAGCAGAATGCATGGCAAAATGTCTTTCTGAGCTAGACCCTAACAATCTGGCCCCTTACGTGCTTCTCTCAAATATTTATGTTTCAGCTGGCAGGTGGATTAACATTGAAAGGGTATAAAAAATGATGAAAGATAAAGGCCTAAAAAAGACTCCTCAGTGCAGTTGGATTAATATCAATAGACAAATACATGTTTTCCTTACAACAAACAGATCACATGCACAAATAGAGGAAATCTATTCAATTTTATCTTGGGAGATGAAGGTGGTTGGGTGTCTTCTTAACAGGAGGTTTGTACTAAATTCTATGAAGAAGGAGAAGGAGAATTTTTTTTTCTACAATAGTGAGAAGCTTACCATTTCATTTGGTTTGTTAAACACATCTCCTAGAACAACCATTTGAATTGTCAAGAACCTCTAAGTATGTGGTGATTGTCACTCTGCACCCAAATTAATTTCCAAGATTGTTTCCCACAAAATCATTGTGAGGTTACCATCATTTCAAGGATGGATATTGTTCATGTGGAAATTATTCGTGATGCTAAGTGGAGCAAGATATAACCATAAGCTTGAATTATATCCTTGTATGAAGAAATTAACTATATAAGGTAATGTTTGGATATCTGGTGTGTGATGTTGTTCTTTGATTGGCATAATCAATATGTGGATTAACTGTGTAAAGTCATTGCCTACATATACTAATGGCACATATCTTCCTAACCATTTAGCAGGATGATGATTATTTAGATGCCATATTTATCAATCTCTAAAATCTTTGCTAGACAACAGGCTTGAGTATAATGTGAACCTCTCAAACCATACCAATAAATAGGAACATGAACATGGAACAGACCCTGAATAAGGGATATGTAAAGAGAGAACTGGGGTTCCTAGTACACCTGAAGTTTCTGTTGAAGCTTGATCTTTTTCATATTAAAACCAAATAAGATTTTCCGCAACATTTATTCTATTTCCATATGGCCTACATTTGACTCTTTGAAGTGATTATATAAGCTAAATGAACCATGTTACTATAATGACTCAATCACTTGATCTCTCCATCCAAGCAACGATGATTTTTGTTTTTACATATATAAGCGCTTCTACATGCGAATGAGAATGTCACTGCAAATGAGAATGCCACTTCTCCGTCATTACGAATGAGAATGTCACGAGTCATATGAGTCAACGGGTCCAATGAGGAGTAGTCGGAGCCACTGACTGTGGGAGGGTGGAAAGGGTTCCAAACTAAAGTAGAGGTGCATACCTCTAGAATGCAGTCATTTTGGGGAGAGACAAAGGGATTCGATTGTGCATAGGAGTGTGAGGGGGCCATAGTAACAAGGAGTTGACATCAAGCATTAACAGTGCAAGGGACCAGTGTGTATGCCGATTCGAACCAATGGGAGCACTATTGTAAATTGTGATATGGAGTGGTGGTCATTCCTCCTTCAAAGCCTGTCATGAGTTTGATATATGGATTCAGTTATGGTATGGAAGGTGAGGTCAGTTAGGAGGAGTCGACTGTGAAGAGGTGTCGAGACCAACAAGCCAACTGGGGTGCCAAGGTTGCTGGAGTTTAGGCCAACCATGCTCTGGTATGGACTGTGCAGGTATACTATATAGAAGGGAAGAGTATGGGCAATGACCCCCAATGGTAAGGGATTGAATGTGGTATATGTTGGTATAGTTTGAGTGGGAGGAAGTAATTGGGTTGTATGAGAAACCATGGGGGTAGCGTAGGTGTACAGGAGAAACCAAATGCATACAAACACATTCATATGCATAAAAGATATAGAGGATGGAGCAATGGAAGAGGTGTTAGTTCTGCAAAATAGGCAGAACACGAGGGAGTTACAAGGGAAAAAAAGCTAAAATGGAGTTGGCTTTGATACCATGTCAAGCCAGGAGGTAACTCCTCAAATGGATTATTGTTTATTGCATTAAGACTGATCATGAATATATACATGGAGGGAGAGACTCTTGGGCTTCATCTCCCAGTGTCTCCTCATTTCCTATTCTTCTTATTTTCTATTTACACTATTTTATGCAAATGCCCTAATCCCATAGATTAGGTGCCAACACAATCAATGACAAAATCATTCCTTAAATAGAAAACTCACTAATTTTAACCATTTGAATTGCCTTTAATAGAAGGAACGAAGGCACAAGTTTAATCATTGTTTTGGGGAGCATGAGTTGGTGAGACCAAGCAATAGGAAGCACAAGTTTGTGCGTGGTTTTTGTGAGAGGAATAGTGTGCAATATAATCTTGTGCATGGGTTGGTAGAGGGTGGTAGAGATCAATAGTCTTGCAAGGGTTTCAAGCTTAGATCAAGCAGGAAAGACAAGTGTGTCTTGCAGATTGAAACAACTATATTTTGTAAGAGATCAATTACTTAGTTTTTGCTATCAATAAAATTCTCATCAAGCAGAGGGTTTTTCCCAGTTGGGTTCCCTACTAAAAAAAATTCCCTTGAATTATGTGACCATATTTTATTTTTGTTCCTAATTCTGCTGCAAATTGAGTAGAGAAATTTTGTGTTTGTAAGAAAAGAAAATGTTTTTTCAGATTGTTCTTATCAACAGATCATAATTTCATGAAAATTCTACATGGTATCAAAGCTCTTGGAACAGATTTAAGATCATCACAAGTGCATCACACAAGGAAAAGGAGGTTTATGAGAGCCGACTCCCTTAGGTATTGGTTTGAAGTGAAAGGAGGCCGAGATAATATTTCTTCTTGTGTTTCAAGACAGTCGAGATTGGGCAGGTGGTGGTTGTGTGACAAGGTTGAAGTCTGGAAGTTTTTTTGCACAAGATTAGTGAGGATATTCTCTTCATAACAGGCCACAATAACTCTGTGTCTCTTAGAAATAGACCGATATCAAGTAACAAATATTTGGGAGGGTCGTAGGGCCTCAAAATAAGTTGCAACAGGGGTCGAGTAGAACCCAAGAAAAATGCAAGTGTAAAGGGTGATAGAAGAAGGCTCAGCGCAGGTGTTGAAGGCGATAGGAGGCTAAGAGGAGGGTTGTATCAGCTACTACAACAGCCCTAACTAGGGCCAAAGGTTGTTGACACTTGTACAAGCACAGGTCCAGAAGAATTGAGAAAGAAGTTGATCCTTCAGGTGTGATATTCCACCTTTTAAGTATCGTTTTGATCTTAGGTTGGTAGAGGTCGTGTTTGGACAAAAGTGGGTAGCTCATGTACATGTTGGAACATTTTTAGAGGGCTGCCAGAAGAAGCCCTAAGTTCAATCCTTATGAAGGACTACAAGACTAATTGGAGAGGTTGAATTATTTGAGCACTAAGTACAACTTCTTATGAAGGACTACAAGGCTATTAGTGGACCACTTTTTTAGAGAGATCTTAGGGGAAGCAATATGTCTTACCAAGGGTTGAGACAAGATCACTATATAGAGGGAGCATCGAACTTCATAGCTTGGAAAGGGAGTACCACGATAGTGCTGGAAGATAACGAGGTGGGAGAGTACATCAAGCATGATATAGTACCACCTCAAGACCCCCAACAATTGGCCTATCATAATAAGAATGATATCAAGGTAAAGATGATCATTCTATAAGGGGTCAAAGATCAAATAGTGCCTCGTGTCCATGAGAAGAAGACATCATATGAGATGTAAAATACAATCCTGATCAGAGTACCAGTGACACCATGAATCTTACTCTTAAGGAGAAGTTGAGGAGTATCTAGATGAGAAAGGATGAGCCCATCGTCTCATATTTGACAACGTTCACTCAGGTACGAGATGAACTAGGTGGGGTGGGCGAGGTTGTATCTGATCATGGTCTTGTGGGTTTTGCCTTAATTGGACTTCACAAGTCGTCGAAAGGTTTCCAGGATGTTGTTAGTGGGAGAGAGAACTTCCTAAAGTGGGAAAGGTTTTCAACTAACTACATACATGAAGAGATCCGAAGAGGAAACATAGAAGGGAGATCAGCTATGACAGAGGATGAGGAGAATTGTGCTTTGGCAGGTAAGGGTAGCAAGGCTAAGAGCAAGAAGGGCCAAGGTGAGGTTGGGTCCAATGAGAAGGGCAAGAAGAAGGATCTATGTAATATCATGTGCTTCCATTACCATGAGTTTGGATATTATGCTTCTAAGTGTGTTGGTAAGAAGAAGGGGGTCGAGAAGGATCATGGTGTTGCATCAGCGAAGGTCCATGTCTTTTCTGCCCAGTTCAAGAAGGATATCTCATTGATGGTTTGCATGGCAAGATCAACAGATAACAATATGTGGTATATTGATTCAAGAGCTTCCTTCCACATGACTGGGAATTGGAAGAGTTTCAGCCACCTGATGGAGAAGGACATACAGGTTCAGGTTGAGCTAGGAGATGATGGCGAGTATGCAACTAGAGGAGTTTGTACTGTCAGCTTTCATAGGGAGTCAAGTAATTCCTTTCACCTCAAAGACGTTCTCTATGTTCTAGGGTTGAGGCAGAATTTTGTTTCGATAACCACCCATGAGGACAAGGGATATGAGGTCATCTTCAGCAAAGGTAAGGCATGCCTCCAGCACTTAGCTTTTGGATGTAAGAAGTAGATAGGTTTGAGGGTGAATAATCTCTACAAGTTGCAAGTAGAGACAGGTGAAACCTTGAGCAACAAGGGACGTAGTGCATCGAGCAGAGAAGTGATGGTTGGGCAAGTGCAGGGTAGAGCCCTAAAGATGGAGCCGTGACCAATATCTCAGTTTCAGTCTAAGCTAATTGGAAATTTGGTTGACAAGTAGGATGATGATGATGAGTACCATATCCTAGGGTGAGTGGAGGCAGCCACTCAGTCAAAGACTTCCAGTATTAGGAGAGTTCGAGCCAAGTGGGTAGAGGATTTGGTTACAGGAGATCTGAAGAGATTTGAGCCTTCTAAAATCAAGAAGCAGCCACCGAGATACACAGGGTACATCAAATTTATGACTAAAGTGGTGGACTCACAGAGAATGGTGGGAAAAAGTAGGTCTTGAAAGAAGGTTCCACAGAAGAAAGCAGGGAATTCTTCTATTTCAGAGGGAAAAACTACAGCAACGAAGAACTTGGTAGAGTTGAAGACAGATCCAGGTGGACGAGGTTCTTCCAAGAACACCTTCCTCACTAAGAGGGAGTGTTGGAAATATTAGCAAGAAAAGGGTTCCTTGATTTGTGCCTTAATCATAGGAGCCAAAACAAGTTCCTTATTGTGCATGACTTGAGTTCCTAAAATGTTGTTAATGTTCAATGTGGAGGGTCTATTGGTGGTAGGCCACCATCTATTCATGTGGATGAATTTATGGATAGACAACATGAATGCCAATATTCAGTAGCTTCAACTGGTGGAGACCTGCAGAAACCTGTGCAAACACTGCCAACTGAGACTAAGAGCAGTGTTGATAAAAAATACTAAATCTAGAGAACTGAAGTCTCACCTTGAAGGTGACTTATAGGAAATCAATATTAAGTTGTGAGTTGTTTCTGAATCAGAAAAATTGTTGAATCACAATCAATTTTCCTTTTGATTCAAACCAATATGAATCAAACCACCCTCCCCCCTTCCTCACTCTTTCAAGTAGCATAGTTGGATCCTTTTAATAAAATTAGTTTGGATGGTACCCACGTTCACTAGGATTACTATTTCTTTTTGTGAATTCAAACAACCCCCCTCCCCATCTTTCAAGAAGCACAGTTGGATCCTTCTAAGAAAGTGACTTGGAGAGTGCCCTAGTTCCCCAAGACTGGTATCATTTTTATATTCCAAACCATCCCCTCCCCCTCTTTCAAGTAGCACAGTTAGATCCTTCTAAGAAAAGAAATTTCAAGAGTGCCCCAGTTCACCAAGACTGCTATCAGCGACACAATAAAGAGATATAATGTGATGATTATAAATTTTTAAGGTGCTAGTGAGGACCTTCCAAGTCACAATTTGAAGATGGTTGCCTAAGATAAGCATGGGGATATGCTTAAGACCTGAGCTTTGTCAGGGAAAAGTAAAAAAAAAAACAAATATATGACACCTCAGACACTAGAAAATTGTAACAATATTGAACTGAGGTCTCCAGACCTAATGAGTACCACTCTTAATGGCTTGCATTCAAGGTAAGGGAAAACAAAACATGCAGGAATGAACACATAATAATACCACTAATTTGAAACCTTCACTTAGTAATTTTTCAAAAACATGGACACCTATCTTATAAAGTTAATTTTGAAACAAAATCTTAAAATGAAACAACAAATAAACAAACAAACAACTTATTAAAGATCTAGAAGACTTAAAGCATCCATATCCACTATATCAAAAATGTTGTCCAAATTTCTGAAATTGAAGTTGATCTTCTCTCGAGATCGTTTGAGGATTTGAAAATGGAACATCAAGTTGTTGTCCCACAGAGGAATGAAAGGACATTAATTCTGCTGGTAAATTATACCTACCAACATTGTTGGGTGTAGGTTTCCTTGGAGGAGGATGACCATGTGTTAAAATTGGCAACTAGGGCCAAAATCCATGTGGGTCATCTTATTAATGGCAACTGATATTTTTCTTAGATCCCTCTCATCGAGGGGTGTAGGGTTGATCTAAAGATCATCTGATTCCGATAAGTATTCATGGAGATATGAATTTATTTGTGTTATGGGACAATTCATCAAGGTCTGCCAACAACCAAATAAACCCCACTTGTGCTCAACGTTTTAGTATAAATAGAGGTGGCCTTCAAGTCATTTCTACACACTCACTTGGGATCTCTTCCTCTCTACTTGTCTTTAGGTTTTAGTAGGAGGAGAGATCCTAAGGGATAACACTACCCTAATGGAGATCTACGTTGCCCTTGTAGAAATTTTGTGGAATTTTTCCTACATATCAGCTAGCTCTGATATCATGTCGAACATTTTCTACAAATCAGCTAGCTCTAATACCATGTAGAAATTTCCCACCTATAGATCACCTGGTAATGCAATGTACTAAAGTAAAACACTTGATCTACTTCTACAAACAATTTAGCGAAAGCTTAGTCAACCATGAGAAACATTAAGCATGAACACATATAACTAATAAGAAGGAATCAATCACACATAACATAGATTAATTTACCCGGGGAAAGCACCTGCCTAAAACCCCATCTCTGTATTATCATACAAGTGGAAATATAGTGTGGATTACACAAAGCCTTAGCTCGAAAGCTATCCAGCTCTCAGTAAAATCCCTTTGCTGCTCATAGACAATCAAAGGCTTCTCACAAACCTTCTCCTTTGCCCTCCAAGCCTCCTATTTCCTTGTGTAGTTTCCTTTGGGTCCAGTGCTGTCACCTGTGTGATTTGGCCTCTCCATACACTCACTAACCTCTGATCTAACTGCACAAACTTGAAGGAGATAAATACTCATAATGGATGAGCTTCCTTAATAGGAAAAATATTCATCCAACTAATAGTACATTGTCCCTTCTCTGATCTCAACTGGGTCTCTGACAGAACTAACATGCATCAGTTATCCATGAGTGAATACACAATTATCTGAAAATAATAGTTGTCACATGCAAGCAAGCATCAACAAACTATATCTCATTAATTTAACAACTTGTTAAATTAATCTAACTGAAATTGACTAAGTTAAACTAAGTCAACTGATCCTCTCAATATAGAACTCATCCTTAATTCCTCAATCAGTGGAGCAAATCAAGGACACGTTCCCCAATTAGTGGAGAAATAATTGCATGTTCTCACAAAGACTTCAAGTTTGTTTTTCCTTAACAAATTAACTCATGGAGAATTGATCAATTAATATTCCGAACTGCTGCTAAGACCAAATTCAAATTTACTTCCTATAGATAGACCAGGGACTGCTATAAATAGGAAGGGATGCAGAAATGCTATTTTTAGAAGATGTTATTTTTAGCAGTTTCACCTCTCACCCAAGGTGGCCAAAATGTTCATTGGCCAAACTGCTATTTTTAGAAGTGATATTTTTAGCACTTCCAAAATTTAACATTTCTTGTTGCACACTTTTCAACACTCCCTCTCAACAAGAAAGGTTTCCTCTTGAACCCGACCCTATAACTCTGGAATGTTCTCCATGCAGCAATCTACCAAGTGTGGTTGCTCCAGCAACACTCAAAACAAAAAAAACTCTCCCTGTTGGGCTGGAAACATACTCCAATGATGAAGCTCTACCTATTGCTGACAAGTGCTCCCTCTTTGACCTCTGCGCTATTGCAACATCTCTATGCATATCGCACCGTTGCACCCTTCTCTATGCTACCCTGCACTGTGCAACACACTTGTGCCTGTCGCATTGCTACAACCTGCATGCTCTGCACTGTCCTGGGATTCCCTGCACTATAACTCTCTCTACCACTCCATCCGCATCTATCTCTACCCAATCATTTAGTTCCTGCTACTCCACATCGAGGCTCCCATAGCAAGGTCTCATCTAAGGGGTTGGGTACCTCAAGGATCCTACCCCTCCTCCTTGGGACGATCACTCTATATCGCCCCACCTCCTAACTGGAGGTATGGCTGCATGCGATCCCTCTGCCTAACTAGCTCGAATTTTCCCCCCTACTAGAGGTCTCTGCATGGGTGGATGCCTCTACTCGATCTCCTCTTTGCTTCCCCTGTTGTGGTTGCTCCACAACCTCCTGAAGCTATTGCACCAATCGTGGCTCCTCCACAATTATCTGAGACTTATGTTGGCTCTGCATGTTGAGAGGTAATTTACTCTCCCTCTCAGCCACCAAGTATCTAACCTTTGCCTTGCTCCTAAAGGCTTTGCATGCGTCTTGTACCTCAAGTGCATACAGGTTCTTGGCTAGCACACCAATCTATTTCCACTTTCCTGCTGTCATGATATAGCAAGTTCATGGTGCTGCAAGTATAACACATTGGGACAACAACATGATAATTAGTGCAGCAAGTACAACAAGCATGCAAGGGACAACAAGCAAGCATGGTGCAACAAGCACATAGGTTAGTATAGAAACATGGTGCAACAATGGCACATGATGGGTACAATCATGATTGATGAATCATGATGAGATGCAACATAGTGATGATGGGTGTAGCATGGTGAGGTGCAACATGATGATGAAATGCAGCACAATGATGGGTGAAGGAGTCACCTTGGAGAATCAGTTGAAGCAGCATGTCTTCAACTAATCTCATGTATCATCTTCTTAGAGATGATCTATGCTCTTATCAAGATAAGTCAAAGTGTTGACCTCTATTGTAAATGTATTATCTCTCTCCTTCTCTCTGCTAAAATATTGAAGATCATATAAGAAGAAGTGACGAAGGGTTTCCCCACATTAGGGTTTGTCCCTGGCTAGCACCACATCTTGTGTTCTCTTGTCTTGGCTTGTCTTCTGAGATTTATATTTATGTTCTATCTGCAGTTTACTTTAATGCTAATGTGATTGCTAATCTGGAAAATATATTGAGCCAACTGTGAAAATTGAAATAAATTTCTCTAGCATAGAAAATACCCAAACTTCGGAACATGAGAATCCCAGTGGTTAGAGTCCATATTGCATACAAAGTCATCAATGCTCCAATGAAAGCTTGAATGAAATTTAAAAACTTCAGAAAAAACACCATGAATTCTCAGCATCCTTGGCACCCCATTTTCAGGAATACTCTATCTTTTTTTGAAGAATGTTCGGCGAAAATCACATAGAAAAACTTATGTCGACACGTTTCAAACCATCCAGTGTGGTTCATCGTCAGGACAAGTTGAAAGAGCAGATCTCATTTAGCACATTATATAGAGAGGGCAGAGAATCCATGACTCAACGGCTAAAAATAATAGCTAGAAATGACATGATAACGGCTAGTTTGACCAAGATAAAGGAAATTTAATAATAATAATAATAATACTATTATCAAAAATTAATAATTTCAAATATGAACCAAAATCAAGAGAAGGACGAGAGTTTATCCATTAATCTCTTTTTTTTTGTTATAAGAATTTGATTTTGTTTGTGTTTGAAGTTCATGGAAATGAACGTTGCAATGCAAGATTGTAATCATCTAGTATTTCTAATTTTCCAATGTAATCAAGCGAACTAGAGATTAGTTTCAAACCTAGGATGTGTTGAGAATAGAGGTCAATCTCTAGAGAAGATCACATTTGTGAATAGCTTATTTGTGTTTGACACACATCTTGGAAGACTAATTTTGGATCACAGAGAATAATTTGTCAAATGACCTGAAAAATTGCAAACTTCTTCATTAATAAGGAAATATCAGAGAGTGGAACATATTTATCCAACAATTTTATCAGACATAAGAAGAAAAAGAAACATTAAATGATAACAGAGTATAGCTTGTCAAAGGACATGAATGCTTTCAAAACTATGCCCTAGACTAAAATTTTCCAAGGTCAATATTTACCTCATAATTGAGGACAACTTGTTGAAGGACAACGATGCTTTCAAAACCACATCAAGGATGCGAATGCCTTCATGGCTACATCTTGCACTAAAATTCAAAAAGCTCAATATCTACCTAACGCTTTTACAGAGTCCACAAAACGGAGCCCAACTAAAAGGGCAATCCTCACATGTGTTTCTTTAGCTTTCATTGCACCAAAGGTTGGACTCGCCTAAGGGATTACTACAACAACCTCCATTGACAACATCTCAATGCAAAGCACCCTCAACTTATCTCGCAAGCAGGGGTCGATCTACTTTCACTCTTCTAGGAAGAGGTTGGCAATGGATTCAAACTTGAGGATTTTATCAAAGAGAGGAGGCTTCAACCCATATGGGATCACAATGTGATGACAATTTCAGTTTTTTGAATTTGGTTTCCATAGAAAAATAGTTTGGAGTGTCATATTTGGCTCCAAATGGAATGAACAAAAGTGATATTTGGTATTTATTTGCGGCTTCATGTCTCAAAGCGAGAATGAGATAGTTTTTACAGTATAAATCAAAATCTAATTTGTACCAGAATGGTAGTCTCATGCTTTTAAAGATGAACTTAAAGTTGGGAATGACTCACCATGTTTTGAATTTATCGAGAATAAGATAATTGTTTCAGGAAGATAAATATTGCCAATGACAATAAGAATAGATGTCTCCGAGTTTTTAAATGATAACAGCTCCTATCTTTGGAAGACCCTGTAGAGCTACCTTATTTCCCTACAGAGCTATGGAATCTTAGTTATCTGGAACTAAACACAACAAAGTCCCTGTAAGTTGGTTGATATAACTGAGACTCTCTAATATTCGATCATGTGACCTGAACTTTGTATCAAACAGCATACAACAAGCACACCCGTATCGTTCTTGGGCCGAAATCCATCATCGATTTCCGAGGCCAAAAATCGCGCTCCTCTACATAGGGTTCATCGTAATTGCCTATTCCGATGGTAGTTTGACTCAGATGGTAGTTTAGAAAAAAAGGTGAACTTTGTTTACTTGTAGCCATGATGCGGAGAAGAGAGACACATGAGGCCAGCAGACAAATATCTTGCTAGCTAGGTCCAGATGCTGAGGTACAGCATGAATAAATCTAATCCTCAATATCCTCCACCAGAATCACTTCCTGTCCAAGAAAAATTCAATTTATTAGATATTTCATTTGCCGCCATCAATGGACTGAATATTAGCATTCGATATTGGGTCTTTTGCCAATAATGGAATTAAGATTCAATATTGGCTTTCGATCTTGGGTCTGATGGTAGTAAAACCATATCATTTTCTTGCATTATGGAAATTTTGTCGGGATATCATTTTTCTGCACTATGAAAAGTTTGTGGTTGGGAGGGATGGACTGAAGATTTGATATTGGATTTCGATCTTGGGTCCGATGGTAGTAAAACCATATCATTTTCCCACATTATGAAAAATTTGTTGGGATATCATTTTGCAGAATTTTGAAAAGTTTGTGGTTGGGAGGGATATTGTTAAGCAAAATTTAAATTTAAATTTTTTAAAAGTGTTAAATTTTCCAATGTTCAAAAAGTAGATACAATGTTTTATTTACACTCTTACATATTTTAATTGTATTTGAGGATTTACATGTTTTTGGTTGAGATATTAGGTAGTGTTTGTTATAATAATACAAATAAAAATAATTTAATTTTAAAGTTATGTTTTATGTAATGATTTTGTTATTAAAGTTTACAGAGGCAAAATATGAGATGTTGGAAGGAAACAAGTGCTTTTAACCTAGTTGTATTGAAAACATTTAGGTGTTTTTACATATTAAGTTGGTAAAAGTAAAATAGAGTATATAGTAAATGGATTTAATTAAAGTGTTAGTTTATTAACATTCATATGTCAAATTTGGAAGGAGTAGAATACACATCTTTCTTTAGGTTAAATATATTCAACTTGTTGCACCAATGAGGTTGTAAGACCCCATGTTTTCATCTTAAGAAAATGGAATTCTCTCCTAGTCATTCACATAGTTTAGGTTGTTATAAGAAAAGTAGGTGTTTTCCTTAAGATGTGAACATTTCATTTTAAGTAGTGTGATAATCTGGTTTCAATGAAGCATTAAAATAGGGAATGAGCATGCACATTTGAGATGCTAGTGACGTTAGGTTCTGCTTCAGGTATGAGTGCACGTCTAAGAAGACTCTAACAAAGGTTGAAGAGTTTGAATAGTTAGATATGTTGGAGGGTTGTAGTCTCAATTAGAGGTTTAGAAAAGTAAGTTAAGCACCATGAGAAGTTGTGAAGCAAACTTAAGACTTGAAAAGTTGTACGGAGGAAATTTGATAGTGGTACTAAGTGAACATTCTTTGATCAAAGTTCATACCCTCTCCTTAGCACTACCACTTTGCAAGACGAAGAAGAAATGTGAAATATATGTGCAACCAACTAAATAAGTTAGCAAGGTTGTTGCAACACATATAGGTGGTCATGTCGTGTTGCAAAAGGAGGTGTTCGCCCACTCCCCTTTTCGATAATTTGTCAACCTTTGAATTTGATTCCCCGTGAATGTGATAAAATTATATGACCCTAAAGATTCTAATAAGCTCCATAATTTTAATCATCCTTTGATCCAATAAATAAGTGTACAAGGAAGTATAACCATTCATCCAATATAAAGCAACCTTCGAATCCCCTATGACTTGTAAGTTTAGATTGTTGAAGTGATGCAATTAAAATGACTAACATAAACGACTAATTCATATTAGTGTAGTTTTTATTAGGTAGTCATATTTTTGTTCCTAGACTAAATTAGTCATTCATGTTAGTCATTTTTAGTAGTATTACTTATTAGCTAGTCGTATATTTTAACTCGTGACTAAATTAGTCATTTATGTTAGTCTTTTTTAGTCGGGTCTCTTAATATTGCTAATTTTGGTAGTATTTCACTTGGAAAAGTTCTGGTGACTAACTCTTTTAGTCACCTAGTCACTAATTTCACCATTTTCTACTAGTGCTTGTGGTGTATGTAGATGATATTTTGATGACATGGAACAATTAGAACTACATTGCATCCATAAATAAGGCACTGAGGAAAGGTTTTGAAATGATAGATTTGGGATATGTTCACTACTATCTTAGTATTGAAGTAACCCAACATTCAAAGTTTATATTCCTTTCTCAAAAGAAATAAATTGGAGATATCTTGAACAGGTTTGGCATGGTTGAGTGAAATCCTTTGACTACTCCAATGGAACAAAAGTTAAAGCTCACATCCACTGAAGGAAAAGAATTTAAGGATACAACAAAGTACATACAACTCGTAGGAACTCTCAACTACTAGACCAAACATTTCATTTGTTGGTGGAATCCTCTCTAGGTTTATGCAAAATCCTTTTGAGGGTCATTGCTCTGCTGCAAAAAGAGTTCTAAATTACTTGAAGGGAACTCAAGACTTTGGACCTAAATCTACATAAGTGGATGACTTCAACTTAATTGGATACTATGATTCATATTTCGATGGAGATAAAGAAAATGGGGTATTTACGCCAGGTTATGTTATGAGTATTCAATCAAAAGATGTCTCGTGTAGGTCATGAAAACAGTCAATTCTAGAATATTCCACAACTAATGTAGAATATGTGGCAGCAGTTGAAACAACGAAAGAAATTGTGTAGCTAGGAAAATTTCCGGAATATTTCTAAGAGAAACAAGTACATTCAACTCCTCTTTTGATTGAAAACACGTGTGATAAAGTTGGCAAAGAACCCAAAGTTCCATGCTCGAACGAAGCATATCAATACAAAATACCATCTGATTCAACATCATGTTGAGGCCAAAACAATCCACCTACGACATTGTTCCACAAATGAGAAGATTGCAAACATCTTCGCCAAAGCGCTTGGAATGGAAAAGTTTGAAAGATTCAGAATGATGCTTGGACTCACAACATCCCTTTTGATTAAGGGGGGGAATGCTGACACCTAATCTTCGGGATTAGGAATGCTATGTAAATATTGTAAATATAAAAATAAAAGAAGCTAGAAGACAAAGAGACATTGGGAAATGAAACCCAATAGTCTCCCTCTCCTTGTATATAGCCATATTCTATCTTAATGCAAATAAAAAAAAGTCATTCAGAGTTACTCCTGGACCGACAATTGCAACAATGACCTAATTTATAGGGAGGGTTATTTATTTAATATGAGTGGGGAGCCACCTAATGTTTCTCCTACACAGTAACTATACTCCATGTAATGACAAATCACAAGGGTTTGGGTATGTGTTAGGATGGTCATATGGTCAAAGAGAGGCAACAGTGGATGCACAATCTCTCTCCTCACAAGTTACTGACTTTGTGTCTTTCTATCTTGGAGATGAAGAAGCCACTTGAACTTGACAACAATGGTGGTGAATTGACGTTGTGGAATCTTGGTGGGGGGTGTACCAATAAATTAAGTCCCCTTTGACAATTACCTATAATGATTTTGTGTTTTTCCAAAGAAAACCTCATGGAAAAACCCAAGGGTTGCTTCTCCATATTCGTGGATGGCATCCCTAGTAAATACATTAGTGTAAAATAGCGCACCTCACAAGGGGGATTTGAAATAAACACTTACTGGCATAGAATTAGCAAAATATCCAAGAACATTGATAAGAAATAGTTGAATTTTACTTCTTAAACTTATTATATTATATATAAATTTATTAAATCTTAAATTTTTAATATAATTTTATTTGAAGTTCAGTATTAGTGAGGCTAAATCAGGTCATGTCCAAGAAATAACACCCAATTAGGGCAGGGAAATTGAACTAATGACTAACATCAAAGAGTGCCTAACATCACACCAATCACCGTCTATCCAAGACCTGTGGACAATTTAATATAATTATATTTTAAATATTTTATTATAAAATAATATATATAATTATATATAGATAAAAAAACAATTATATCACAAATTTAACAAATTTTCATCTTGGATGATGTTACGAATGTGATTATGGATTGACATTCAGACTCAAACTTTTCCAAAATTAATATTATTGATTAGGAAAACGATACCATGAACTCTTAAATAAATATATTTTAAATGGTATATCCTAAAATCTTGTCATGGTGAGAGGAGTTTTTATAGCATCTTCCTTCGAGGACCATTTGCAAATAATTGATAACCAAAGAAACACCTCTACCTATAACATTAATTTTGATTGTGGCATTTATGACAAAGTATGATTATTTAGTTATTGATTATGTAATTATATCAAAGTCCGCCTTGATGATTTAAATTGTCATGTATTTCAAACTTGCGTGTATGTGTGATGTGCCCCATGTTTTCATTACTTTTAAACTATTTTTTTAATAATTAATTAATTTATATATTAGTTTTAAAGTAAAAATTGTTTAATTATTATTTAAGATAATTTTTTTATTTTTTATATATTATTTTTGTTGAATATTTTTTTTATAACACAAATGAGTAAGGATTATATTAAATTTGTGTTTGGTCACAATATATACAAAGGGAATTCATTACAATTAATCTGAAAATGGGGCACTTAGGCTTCTTGTCTAACATACAAGGACCTCTCCCACTTCCAAAGCTTAAATGTTCCCAAGTCTTATTGATTAACCAATGCGGAATTGATAATATGCTTGAAAAGCTAGGTGTATGCTTATGTTTGTTTTTAACATTGTTTATGTGTTGTAAATCGATTGCTTAAACTGATATATAAAACATACAACAGGGAAACAATGCAACAAATAACAACACATGGACGACAATATTAATTTGGAGTTCACCCAAAACTCTTGGGCTATGTCTCCTTGAGCTCTAGTCAACTTGATTAGGCTCTTTGGGATTGTAGTATAAGTCATTTTACAAGCTCTACACTTCACTCCACTGTTTCTTCACAAAAATAATGGGCTCAGACACCATCTTATCCCTGGCCCTGAAGCTCTCAGGCTTTCTGTTTCTTTCAGCTCTCAGTGCTACTTGCTTATTCTCTATTTCGACGACAACTCCCTTCTGTCTCTGACATTCATGGCTTTTAAGCCAATCTTCACTTGTCTGTTTGTTTTCCCTCTCGAATTCTCTGGCTCTCTACGTTGCTTGCTTATGTCAGCTCAAATCCCCCTCTGAGCATTAAGCAATCATTACTAACATCTTCAGGGATGGTGGCCACCAGTTCTACAACAGAAGGGACCATCAGGTTTTGAAATCCCTAGAATGGTCGTTCTCTACTTACACAAAGAAATACACTAAAACACGAGAAAAATTTGCAAAACTGTCATTTATTGAACTTCAAAAATCATTAATTCTGTCATATATTCCATCAAGTCTGCCTTTAAATAGCTATTGCAAGTCACATAGGTGTGGGTTCCTTTGTATTTGGGATTATTGTTAAAAATCCCAAATATAAAGAAAATCTTGACAAAATCCTTTTTATCGAACTTCAAATTCTATTGAATCTGCGCTATAATCACATCGAGCCCACCTTTTTCCACTAGCGCAATCCCCACTGTCGATCTACAGGATCTCCAATCCAACGGTCCATATGCGATCTTGGGCGACTTAGGAATATGGAGGTTACCCGCCCGTAAAGGTGGTTTTCCTCTCTCCTCCGCTAGCCACGCGTCATTCACTATATGGGATCAGGTGGAGCCAACCTAAAACCACTTTCCACCTAAGGCCCGCCCGAAATCCTGCATACGGAACTCAAAATTTCATTAATCGCGCCTTTATTTCCCCTTTAGGTCTGGCTATATCGCTTTAGGGGATTTTTCCTTTGTATTTTGGTTTTTATGTTGAAATGCACCAATACACAGAAAATCCCTTTATGGTGGAACTCAAACATTATGAAGCCGAGTTTATAAAACCCATGGGGTCTGGCATTTGCATGTGCATGTATTATCACTCCTTTTATCACCGGAATGTGATATATCGCAATCGCTCATCGCATAGCCCCGGGGGTCCGTCCCTTGTCTCCTATCATCACCGATGCCGATCCGCTGATATCGGCGATCGGAATATCGCATAATCACGATCGCAAAGTCTGGGGTCCCGATATCGCATACAGGATTGTCTCTGACCTGATCGATCTAATCGACCAATCGGGGGTCTCCCGCCTTCGGCATTAGTCCTTCCCTTTTGCCTTTTTCTAATGCGATTTCCCTTTATAAGGGTTTTTTTCCCATTTTAGGGGATTTTGCCTCTTTTTCTAAAGAACAAAGGGCATCTTCTCTTGCTGATAACTTCTGCATCCTAAGTCCATTTTTTCCCATTCAAGTTGCAGTGGATTCAGAATGAAAAGATCTCTACAATGGAGCTATTTCTAGGAACTTTCTTGGACTTTCATTTTCCTATGTGAGGAACACTTAGACTTAGGAGTATATCCAAAACCCATTTTAGATCACGCCTTCCCACTAAAAGAACTTTTGGTCTCCAAAATACTGATCTACTGATCTGAACAGTAAATGAGAGTAAAAACACCCTCTTCTTTCAGCCTCCATAGACTTGCCTTGCATAGTGCCTCTGAACCAAAGTCTCTGACCACTCTCCTTCCTGGACATGCTAGTTCTCCTGGGACGAACTATCTTCCTCCTTGCCTTCCTATAGAACTCCTGCTGAGATGGTCATAGAAGATAGTTTGAACTTCTCTGCCTTGATCATTGATCCAAGGTGGCTCAAACAAATTTGAAGTACATCTGCTTCACAAAAACTTTTATTTGTACCTGTTTGAAAATTTGTCACAACAACTATTAACAACAACAAAAATACAGACAACAACTGGATGGACTAAACTCTTGCTTCAACAAAAAAAACAGATCTCACATCTTGTGAACACCTCCATGTATTACATCTAAATACAAATGATGGACTAGACAACAAGCCAAAAAAACATGCCTTAAAACAAATGACCCTTCAATTCAAGCATGTAGAAAAGGACCATAAGGACTTTTTTCAAAAGATGAAAACATTTCATCACTATTACATGCATGTTTACAACAAAGCATTCAACCCTTCAAGTTAATTACACATACATGTTCAAATACAAGGAAAACATCAGCATCCCTGTGTTCATGCACATCATGCTCATGCATGCATTTCATCCTTCAACTTTCACTTAAGTACACTATATTTTCAAAGCTAAAATGAAATATAATGTTGCAGCAACAAAATGAGTCTCCTACTCAACCTTTTTCCATTCACCATCTTGGTAAAATCTGCAACTTGCATTCAATTACCACAGAAATGCAAATAGATGCATCAATAGACATGCAATCTTAATTGGATAAGAACTCTAACCATTTCTTACCAATCCATTTCAAGGGTCCCTCCTTTTTCTGCACATCAGCATCAACATGTGAATCATTCTGAGACACATCATTCATGGAATCTTCCTTTCCATTTCTGCCATCTTCTCTTTCCATTTTCTTCAGCTTTTTGTGGAAGCATTGCTGGATTTAGAGTCCAACACCTTTCAGCAAGATGCCCTTGCTTATGGCAGTATGTGCAACACATGTGCATCCTCTTGACAGCGTGATTTTCCTTGTCCAATGGACCTTTGGCTTTTTGCTTCTTTTCCTTCAAAATTTTCCTATATGTGGCCATTCTCTTCCAACATCTAGAAACGTGATGGTTATCCAAACCACAAAAGGAACATGCAGTTCCTTTCCCATATCTATGTGGAAATCTATCATGCTTTGCAAAATCAAAAGGAATATGATTAGAACTAGATTTATATCTTTCTCTTTCACCTCTTTTACCTTCATGAGGAGGTGAATTGAGTGAAGATGTAGCTCCATTTGGGACACCATCAATCTCTTCAAGGATTTCAGAGTTTCCACAACTCTCTGGATCAAGTGTGTGCTTCTAAACACCTGCATCCTGCAAATGATGTTTCAAGCTATTGCATTCTTCCTGAATGCAATCTTCACACCCTTGAGGTAGAGGACCTACAATAAAACTCCTTCTTGGAACTGTTTCAATGGCTTTCATGGCAGCTTTGGAACTTTCTCCATAAGAATTTCCATAACCAAGACCTAAATACTTAGGCCTTTCATCAACTATTATTGGCTCAACAATACCTTGTGCATGTTTACCCAAGCCTTTTCCTTCATAGCCCATCTTGGACATTAGCTTGGAATCTATGCCTCTAGTATGTTTTACAAAAGAACCAATATAAGCATTCTTAGAGGAACTTGAAGACAAACTCGAATGGTTAACCTCTTCTTCGAGCTGATACTTGACCACAACTTTTTTGGCAACAAAGAGTTGTGACTCCAACTCATGCATCTTTTTCAGGTTCATATTTGCAATATCGAGTTGCCTCTCCATTTCCTGCAATTTATCAGAAAGCATCTGCTTCTCTTCCTCCACGGAATTCAACTGATCTCTAGGTATGTTTCTCTTCCATGCATCCTCATACATTTCTCTCACCTTATCCATCATGATGAACAAGTCTTGCTTCATGTCTCCATCAAAGAATCTTGTGATGAAGGAGGAATTTGAGGATACACTTGTATAAGTAGTCATTATGACAATGAACAAAAGAACTTCAAACAAGATTAATAAAGGTCTTATTCAGCAACCTTTTGCAACAAACCTCTTGTGCTCCAAGGATTGCTTTGATGTCTTTTGAGATAGAAGAATGCCTTCAGCCCTTCTTCCTTCTTGCCCTTCCTGGACTGAGCTATCAATAGCTTTCCCTTCACCTTTGTAAACTCAGACAAGAGTCAGTCTGCAAACAAGCATAAAATCAACCTCTGACTGTTTAAACACCTTTTAGACAAGCAATCTTTGCTCTGTTAATCAAGCATTCTGATATAACCTTATTTGAAGGTGGGGTTAACCAATCTCAAGCTCCGATACCACCTAATCTAAAAATGGGGCACTTAGGCTTCTTGTCTAACTTACAAGGACCTCTCTCACTTCCAAAGCTTAAATGTTCCCAAGTCTTATTTATTAACCAATGTGGAATTGATAATATGCTTGAAAATCTAGGTGTATGCTTATGTTTGTTTTTAAAATTGTTTATGTGTTGTAAATCGATTGCTTAAACTGATATATAAAACATACAATAGGAAAAAATGCAACAAATAACAACACATGGAAAGCAATATTAATTTGGAGTTCACCCAAAACTCTTGGGCTATGTCTCCTTAAGCTCTAGTCAACTTGACTAGGCTCTTTTGGATTATAGTATAAGTCCTTTTACAAGCTCTACACTTCACTCCACTGTTTCTTCATAGAAACAATGGGCTCAGACACCATATTATCCCTGGCCCTGAAGCTCTCAGGATTTTTGGCTCGTTCAGCTCTCTGTGTTGCTTGATTATTCTCTATTTCAGCAACAACTCCCTTTTGTCTCTAATGCTCATGGCTTTTAAGCCAATCGATGTTTTTGCATTCGTTTTCCCTCTCAGGCTGTCTACATTGCTTGCTTATGTCTGCTCAAATCCCCCTCTGAGCGTTAAGCAATCACTGTTAACGTCTTCAGGGATGGTGGCCACCATTTCTACAACATAAGGGACCATCAACGCCTTTGAAATCCCCAGAATGGTCGTTCTCTGCTTACATAGAGAAATACACTAAAACACGGGAAAAATCTACACAACTATCATTTATCGGACTTCAAAAATCATTAATTCTTCCCTATATTCCATCGGGTCCGCCTTTAAATCGCTATCACAAGTCGCATAGGTGTGGGTTCCTTTGTATTTGGGTTTATTGTTAAAAATCCCAAATACAAAGAAAATCCCGATAAAAGATTTTTATCTGCTTCAAATTTTATCGAATCTTCCCTATAATCACATCAAGCCCACCTTTTTCCGATAGCGCAATCCCCACCATTGATCTACGGGATCTCTGATCCAATGGTCCATATGTGATCTCGGGCGGCTTAGGAATACGGAGGTTACCCCCCTAAAAAGGCAGTTATCCTCTCTCCTCCGCCAACCATGCATCATTCACTGTATGGGATCAGGCGGAGCCAGCCTAAAACCACTTTCCGCCTAAGGTCCGCCTGAAATCCTGCCTACGAAACTCAAATTTCATTAATCGCGCCTTCATTTCCCCTTTGGGTCCGGTTGTATCGCTTTGGGGGCTTTTTCCTTTGTATTTCAGTTTCTATGCCGAAATGCACCAATACATAGAAAATCCCTTTACGACGAAACTCAAACATTATGAAGTCGGGTTTATAAAACCCAATGGGTCCAGCAAACGCATGTGCATGTATTATCGCTCCTTTTATCACCGCAATGTGATATATCACAATCGCTCGTTGCATAGCCCCGGGGGTTTGTCCCTTGTCTCCTGCCATCGCCGATGCTGATCCGCCGATATCAGCAATCAGAATATCACATAATCGCAATCACCAAGTCCGGGGTCCCAATATCGCATACGGGCCTATCTTTGACCCGATTAATCAGATTGGCCGATCGGGGGTCTCTCACCTTTGGCCTAAGTCCTTCCCTTTTACCTTTTTCTAATGTGATTTCCCTTTATAAGGGTTTTTTGCCCATTTTAGGGGATTTTGCCTCTTTTTCTAAAGAACAAAGGGCATCTTCTCTTGGTGATAACTTCTGCATTCTAAGTCCATTTTTGACCATTCAAGTTGCAGTGGATTCAGAATGAAAAGATCTCTACAATGGGGCTATTTCCAGGAACTTCTTTGGACTTTAATTTTCCTCTGTGAGGAACACTTAGACTTAGGAATCTATCCAAAATCCATTTTGGATCAACAATTAATCTGTTTTAGTGGATCTTTTACTGAGAAATTGATTATCAGATTAAAGAAACTACCAACAAGAAAGATTATAATATTAGACTTACTTACATACATACATATATATCTAT
>APFE031624549.1:11630-127709 GCA_000404065.3 Pinus taeda | reverse complement strand
TATTAAAGGAACCAGTAACTAAGTTGGTCTTGTACTTATGTGATATAGGGTTGATTCCAACCGCTACCACTATAATCCCTAGGTGAACCATGTCGCCTCCAACACACCGCCCACATGTAAACTTGGGGGATTTGGACTTGGAATCTCTTGGAACATAATATTTCATTTTCACGACCATCGCCAATTGCGCTACCCTCCGTGGGGCTATTATTATTATTATTATTTCTAAATGTTAGGAAATGATTTATATTGATTGAAAATAAAAATACAAACTTCTTTCTATGGCTATTGGCCTATTATTATTATTTCTAAATGTTAGGCAAGGATTTATATTGATTGAAAATAAAAATAAAAAAATCTTCTTTCTATGTTTTTTGGCCTATCACTATGGAAACTAGACTGGTAATACATAAGGGTTACCTTTGGGCATGTAAGCAATGCATATAATATGAAATAATCATATAAACAAAAAACTTTGATAAAATTTGGAGATTACTATGAGTCTAAGTTTTATCATTTCTTAGGATAACAACTTTCCTACTCCTAATATAGAAAGCAAAAATTAAAAGAGTAGACATTTAACTAGATGAAAAATCAACCTAAATAGTGTTAAGTTCCCTTTGACCTCCTCAAATTTGGAAAATTCCAGTTCCATTACCTTCATTTCCAACATGAAGACTTCATAATTGTGTTTCCTCACCTGCAATTGCACATCATCAATACTAAGCAAGATTTCTTGTTGAGCTTCAAACATTCCACAAGCACCTTACTTGTGATAGTTTTTATCTACCAATACAAATCTATAGTTTGAATGTATCTAGTCTCCCTAGTACAAGTGTTCCAATGAGGTATCCAATTGCGAACATTTTCCTTGACTTCAACATCCAAAAGAAATCTTCACTCCACCCTTGCTTCTCATTCTACATTATTGATTTCTCTATGAATTTCAGGTGGAGTGTTTTCCACATGGGACACAATAGACCATTTTTCATTATATTGAAATATCAGATGGGTTAGTTTTCAATTTTCATGTTGGCCTTATCAACTTGAAGGGATATTTACACACAGCATAGTGAAATAGGGAAAGGGGTGAAACCCAGAGAAACTAAGAAAGGGTGCAACCTAGAAGAAATCCACATACTTATGGGATAAGGTGGAGTCCTTAATGCCAAGAGCCATAGGGGTAGAGTAGAGATGAGCCAAATGCCAATAAAAAAATATCTAGAATCCAATGCATAGAAAAAAACAAGAGACCGCCTAGTGAGAGGAGAGGTTGAGAAAATAAAGTTTCCCTTCCAACTACCGAGGAGGTTGTGTTAGAAAGCCCCTCCATAAAGGTTTTAATGCCACCAAGTGGCAATGGGACTTCCAAAACATTTCATGATGAAGTTTTTTCGTCTCCGGGGTGAAAGCATGAAGATGGGTTACACTTTCGGGCCAAATGTGGCAATGAAATTTCCATTTTTTTCTCTTTTATCGAATTGAAGCCCTCAAAATTCATATAAGCACATTTTGATTTGGAGTAAAAATAAAAATTGTTGAGAAATGTGCTTCTGTCCTAATGATATTTTTTTGAAAAATATTTAGTGTCATATAATATGTAAATTTTCCATTAAATGAAATGCTTGACCTTGCAGATTATCATCACCAAAGGAACGAGATTACAGATCTTTCATAAGCCACCTAGGTAATCAAGGAGAATGCTACAACAAAATTAATCCTAAAAGGAAAGGTGATTTCGCATCAAAATATTTTCTTGTTCACTAAGGAATTCGATATAAATTTGAGATAAAATTGAATTTTGTCCTTTACATGGGTGGATGCCTTCGAGGTTCCCTAGGATCTGGAGCCACAATCTTGTTATGTGAGTTTTATTGAAGAGTGCTTTGAGGATGATGAAATGTAGATGGATTCCAATATCAACATATTTTTATGGTCGGCAGGATGTACATCATCTACACTGCATTGAGGGCCAACAATGTGATCAATGAATTTAAATTGATAGTGGATTATTGAGCCATGTCCAACGCTGTCAGATCTTATTTTCTGTATCAAATTCCCTGGTGGTTCCTTTGAAGTATTGGTAGATGACAAATCCTTTTTTTCTGGATAGATCCATGGAAGAGATTATTATATCATTTAGATGTTGATTTGTTTGGATTTTTTATATTTTATATATTAGTGTGAGTTGAAGCAGTTTTCTATTTCTTTTAATTATAGTTACAAAAAGGGTTGGTATTTCTTAAATTGGAAACCACGGTGTTCAAAACATCAATTCTTGTGTATCTTTATTGTTTATAAAAAGGGTTGGTGGTTCTTAAACCAGAAGCCATGGTGTCTGAAACATGAATTCTTGTAAGGTCAAGTTGTTTGATCAAATTTTGAACACATTCAGTATTCGACCTCCATCCTAGCAATTGACGGATAACCGAAAGTGAAATATTTGATAGATGGTGGTTGGTCCATAGGATGGTTCATTACTTGACAACTCTTATCGTGGAACCCCCGACGAGCCATGGTGTCAATATTGTTGTTCTTGCAAATTTCATCAACGATGGTCAAAGGTGGTTACATTTTAAATGAAGGTCAAGTGACAGCTCAAAGATGTGGTGGTGAAAGAGTGAAATTTGTGAGATTCCAGAGTGGATGTGAGTGTTGATGAAGACCAGTCAGACAAATATTATATTTGTTGTTGTAATATGTGTTTTCAATGTTTTCCATGTAAGCATTAAGGGAAGGTGTTGGAAGTAATGCTTCCATGTCATGTGCGGTTGCCATTTGAAGTTACGAGGAGACATTCTAGAAGTTCTTGTTTCCAATGTGTGAGTTGTAATGATGATGTAGTTCTGTTGAAGTCAGTAATTTGTGTCTTATATATCTGTACTTGTGGCGATCAATAAAAGTATTAAGTGAGATTTGTGTTGTGTGTAATCGCTCTCTACTCTCTCTTCTATTTTTTCTATTATTTATTTAACACAATTTTTTTTTATAAATATAACATAATAAAATATATAATATTTTTTATAAAAAAATATAAAAACATAAATAGTTTCAATTGGAAGACATGAAGCGTTCTATGTATCTTTGATGGATGTAGCTGGAACATTAATATTTTTGAAAATTTTAGATAATATTTCCATGAAAAATTATAATTTTCCCTCCTAGTGAATGTACAACACATATTTGAAATCTTGCATTTTAAATATGTATTATATAAAATAAAATTTGTTGTGCGACATCAAAATAAATAAATAAAATATTTAAACATAATATTGTAATTGTCAAAGCGTTTTAAATTTTTTGAAATATAGAGTGAGAGAGAGTGGGAGAGAAGGGTGAGAGAGAGAGGGGGGAACACAAAGATGGAGACAGGCAGAGGAGGAGAGAGTCTCCAAGAAAGAGAGGGAGCTTGAGAGATAGATTTGTAGGAAAAGATAAGAAAGGAAGAAGTTCAAGACATATATAGAGAGAGAGAGTGTTTGTTTGAAAAGGGAGAGATGGAGAGAGAGTGTGTGAGTGATGTGGGGGAGAGACAAAGGGAGGTGGGAGAGAAAGGAAGAGAGAGAGGACTCAAGAGGGAGGGAGGGAGAGAGAGGGAGGTAAGAAGAAATAAATATAGAGAGAAAGGTGGGAAGAGAGAGGCAGTGGCAAGGGAGATGGAGAGAGAGAGAGAGGGAGTGACAAGGGAGATGGATATAGAGGGAGAGAGGAGAGTAGGAGGGAAGAGAGATAGAAGGGGAGAAAGAGGGAGAGAAGGGGAAGAGGGAGAGAGAGAGGGAGAGGGAGGGATATATAGATAGTTTCAAATAAATAATGTGTATGTTTGTGGGGCGATATAGAGATATGAAGGAGAGATAGAGGGAGATAGAGATATAGATGGAAGGGGGAGAGAGTGAAGAAGAGAGAGATACAAGGAGGGAGTGAGAGATATATATTATGAAGAGAGAGAGTGTGTGTTTTTAGGGGGTGAGATACATATACAAATAAGGAGAGATGGAGGGAGATATCAATATATATGGAGGGGGAAGAGAAAGGGAAGAAAGTTGCTTTCACTAGATGCATTGATTTATGTGTAGATGTTGATTTCTGATTCTATTTCATTTCTTGCATTAGATGCATTCATTTCATTAAAGATGTTAATTAGACTGATAGGCCTTCCTTTGAATGAGTTTAGTCATCTACCTTTTGATTCTCTGATTGAAAACTAGCGTCCAACTAACGTCTGGTTTAATTGACATCTGGCATATGTTCTCGAACTATTCCTCCCTCACCAAAACTACTTTCCGATTTCTGCTCCTCCTGCTTTCCGCTTTCTGCTCTTCCACTGTTCTTCCATGATCTACTGCAATAATGTTTCCAGGCTCTTCTACGACTTGCTGCAACAATGTTTCCAGTTTCTGTTATGCACTCTGCTATGCACGACCTACCTTGCTGCCTAACGATGAATTTAGCTCTCAGTTATTCACTATTCTGCTTTACAGTCTCAAAACCTTTAAATGCCAATTTCCACTCGCTAATAATAATGGCGATGCTAGTATGACGCAATGGTGAGGCTATATACCTACTCGCATTCACCTTATATATACAGGCCTACAGTTTCCATTTCTCATCTCAGCTACCTAATTTCTAGGTACCTGGAATTTTAAAAAGTATTGCGGAAGGAGAGGGTTTATCAGGGGTTTAGTTCTGCCATTTAAGATGTCATTAGATAGTGCTCGAAGCGTCTCAACTTCCAGTCACCGTAGACCCGATCAAAGGCTTTCGTTTGGCCGTGAACTTGTTGTGTTGGGGCAATTTCTCCAGTAGTGTTCGTTCTACATTAAACAATGGATTAGAAGGCATCTCATTTTGTACTCTTTGGCTTATAGAGAGGCCAAAGCGTGGCTTGCGTTCAGAAGAAGGTAGTTTTCTATTAAGGTTCTATGTATTTTATATAATTTTGGGACATGGAAGGATTTTCCCCAAATTTTTTCTATTACTGGCTTTTTTGTTCTTGACGTGACTGAACACTTGATCACCTCCTGAAAAAGAATCTCCTCTTCATAAGGTGCCTTTGTGCTTTGTGTGTTCTCATCGTTGTGATTTTTCTCTTTGTGATGCCTTCTTAGTTGCAAGTTTACTGAGAAACAAAGTGGGGTTCCATGGGAAAAGATACTAGCAGAAAGCTGAGGTTACTTCTTTTCTTCTTACAAAAAATAAAATAATGTGCGTACTTTTTTTTCTTGATTTCTTCGTTTTGTATTCGTCTGCGACGACGTTTGGTGTATTGTACCAAAGTATAATACATTTAATGGTGCAATTGTTTGATGTAGGGTTTTTGTAACTAGGTTTTATTATTCAATTAATCATTTTTTGCTGCAAGTAGTTGTTGTGGTATAAAGTGGTTGTTAGCTATTTTTGTGGTTGATGTGAGTAGTTTTGTGAGTGTGGCCTCAACGCAAAGTGTTCTTTGTCTTCTGTGCTTTTATTGCATTGTCTACAAACCCATTCTAGTGAAAATTGGGTTTGCTAGGAATTTAATGCAAGACCTACTCTACCAATGAGCTACCTGCCCTTTTCATGACAGGAATATTTACCGGTTTGATATCAACGTGTGAATTGGTACCTTCAGCATTCCACTTCTGCTAATATTGACCATCTTCTGCTAGCTAAAAGCATGTTTTAGGTATGGTTACCTCAAGGTTGAAGTAAAAGAGATTTAAAAGACCCAGGTATGCACTCCAAATTAGTCCACATGAACAATTTGTTTCAGTAACCAATAATGAAGAAGAGGACTTGGCCCTTTGTCTTGTAATACTTGCAAGTGGAGTAAACACTGCCCAAAACCCACAATTTCACGTTGGGGCTACAGAACTTGAAGCAGGTTCCCTCAACCTTCCCAATATTGGTTCCCAGCTTCCGTAATCCATGAGCAAGAAGGTCAAATATAAGAAAATTAATGATGATGCCAGTCTTTATGATGATGAAGATGAGGCTACGAAGGGCAAGTTCAAGTGCACCACCTACAGTAAGGTTTTTTATTGCTATCAGGCTCTGAGAGGCCACAATGCTAGCCACGTTAAGTTCAAGGGCGGTTTTACACATACATAGGATGAGAATGAGAGCCTAGAAGAAGGCATAGCTGACAATCTCAGTACTGGATCGGGCTCTCAGCTGTCTGGAAATTTCCACAAGTCTCCTGCAAAGAAGAGGACTAAGGTTTCTGGTGCCAAAGCCAGAGATGGAACAAGGACAATTGAGTGTGCTGCTATTTCAGGTAAGAAGATTCCAAAGATCCATGAATGCTCAACCTGTAAAAACGGTTTTGCTTCAGGTTAGGCTTTGGGTGGCCACAAGAGATGCCATTGGGGTAGCGGAGCTTTAGATACTATAATTACTAGTACTTGGCTACTGTGCTTGCAATTAGCACTAAATGTGATATTGGTAAGCACAAAATTGTTAGTAAATTGTAATGCTTCTCTGGAGAATTTACTGAATGAATGATTAAGCACAAATTATTGCAGCTAACAAATGTATTTTTATCTGATTTTTACAACAATGCTAATTGTGAGCGATGATGAGTTTTGGGAAGGAGTATCTCCAGTGCAATTTGGAGTGCTGCCCACTTTGCATGATGTTGTCACTGTTGTAGGTTATCCAATTGGCAGTGACACAATCTCAGTGACTAGTGGAGTTGTATCATGCATTGAAGTTATTTCATATCTCCACGGGGCCACTGAGCTTCTTGGAGTCCAGGTGACTTGCTGAGTACTTTTATTTTGTTTTGGTGGTTTCATATGTTAACACAGTGTTTTGTCATCAATATTCACACATTGAAGTTCTTTCATATGTGAATGGAGCCATAGAGCTTCTAGGAGTGCAGGTGACCTGCTGAGTGCTTTTAATTGTTTTTGGTGGTTTCATATGCTATTAGAGTGTTTTTTCATTAGTATAGATGAGTCTTTTGCGCCGTTTTCAATGACTGGAAAGTTTGTACCATATAGGATTGAATCTTAATTAGATGTTTCTATTTATGCTGGTGTGCTTTTTGGTTAGACCAATTCAGATTTATGCTGCTATAAATGCTGGAAATTTTGGGGGACCCGCTTTCAATGACAAGGGCCAGCGTGTGGGAATTGCATTTCAATCACTTAAACATGAAGATGCAGAAAATATTGGATATGTTATACCAACTCCGGTTATTACACACTTTATCACGGATTATGAACGCTCGGGAGACTACACAGGTTGGCATTTTGTGTTTTATCTATGAGTTTCAGAAATTTCTGATGTTCATGGTGGATGCTTATTTCTTGTCTACTGTTGCATTTATATCTATTTCTTTAGATGCGACATCCATGTACACTCATATTGTAATATTCACCTAAGTTAGAACATTATAATAGGGAACAAAGTACCATTTCATGGCAATCGGATAAACAATTAAGAGTATCTTGAAAAGCAGCTTTTATTCAATTGATTCTATGTTGCAACTATGGCTGGCCATACTGCCATCGAAATTAATTGTCATTTCTCTGAACAAATTCCTATCCCAAAGACAAAAGCAGCAATTTTACCACACATTCAAACAAGGTCCATACGTTGTTGCGTGCTTGCTGATTTCTTTCATAGTTTTGGAATGATATTCTTATCCTTTACTTTCACCCACGTAAGCAATATTTTGCATTATTTCCCTTTCTCAAATTTTCTCCTTATTTCTATGCTATTGCTAGTTGTTTTCCATTATTTCATGTAACACAATGGCTAGCATAATTATATCCTCATTTTGAGTAATGCAATTATAATATGTTGTGCCTTTTCTTATTAGGATTTTTATCTGCAGGATTTCCCATTCTTGGAATAGAATGGCAGAAAATGGAGAATCTTGATTTGTGTATTGCAATGGGAATGATGTCTAACCAGAAAGGTGTTCGTGTAAGAAGGTTAGAACCAACAGCTCCAACAGTGAAATTCTTGACATCGTCAGATATTCTTCTCAGTTTTGATGGAATTGATATTGCTAATGATGAAACTGGTAAGAAAATCTCTCTTTCTATATCAGCCTGTTCGCTATACCACTTGTGGTTATTTTCCATCTTATACATTTCATGTAGGTGTTCCATCACGCGTGTTTCAATTTTGGTGCATGTCATATTTCCACACAAATGTACTCTAGTGATGTGTTTTGGTGAAACTTAATCAGTATTTGTTAAATTCTTCTAATGATAGTTTATTCTATCATTTTAGTTCCTTTCAGGCATGGTGAGCGCATAGGTTTTAGCTACCTTGTTTCAAAGAAGTACACAAGAGAGCATGCCAGAGTCAAAATTCTACGTGATTCTGAGTATATTGAATTTGATATTGAGCTTTCTACTTACAAACGCCTAGTCCTTGCACATATTAAGGGGAAGCCTCCATCTTATTACATCATAGCTGGCTTTGTATTTTCAGCTTTGTCCGTGCCATACCTTCGTTCTGAAGTATGTTGTTGAATAATATCTATTAGTGTAAAGTATTTTGGCTTACATTAATGTTAGGATGAATAAAATTTATTTGTATAGTTTCTGATGATCAATCAAATTCCAAAGTGCAGTATGGAAAAGATTATGACTACCATTCTCCAATAAAATTTTTGGACAAGCTACTGCATTCTATGGCACGAACAGAAGATGAACAGTTGGTGGTGATTTCTCAGGTTAGAATAAAATTAAGTGTAAATATATAATATTGACAAGTTGTCGCTGAATATTATTCATGTTTGTTGATTATATATAATAAGGTTAAGAATACCTACCCCAACTAAGGTTTTTTGGTGATTGACAGGTTCTAGTTGCAGATATAAATATTGGTTATGAGGATATTGTAAATACACAGGTAGAAGCATGCAAACTGAAAATTATTTATCTCAACTATTAGGAAGTTTTGTCGGCAATTTCAACATTCTATGCATTCTGGATTTTTGTCAAGTTATGGGCTATAGTTTCTGATGTTTGAAGAATTCATCATTTATAATATGTTCTCAGACTATTCATATGCAATTGGCGGTTGTAGGTTGTATCTGGCATATGTTCTCGAACTATTCCTCCCTCAACCTTTCTTTACAATATTTCTTATTGCACTACACTAATGTGGCAAGTTTCATGAAGAATATGAATCAATGTTGGAGAAGAGTTACAATTGTGGAAGCATATGTTTGTGTAAAAGTTAACCAACACCCAAATTGACAATACAATTGAGATTTTATATATATATATATATATATATATATATAATATATATATATATATATATATTATATATATAATTTAGACTATAGATGTTATTTGATTTCAGTGTAGAGGTTGATTCCTAATCCTATTTGATTGCTTGGAGCATTAGATGCATTTGTTTTAGTGTAGATGTTGATTTCTCATCCTATTTGATTGTTTGCATTAGATGCATTGATTTTAGTGTAGATGTTGATTTCTCATCCTATTTTATTGGTTGCATTAGATGGATTAATTTCAGCGAAGATGTTGATTTTTGATAAATGATGTAACTAGATATGTGGTGTACATTAATTTCAAGGTAATTAGTTTATCATTGTGCATTGATTTTAGTGTAAACACAAAAGAAAATATTGATGACGTGCATTATGACTAAACTTTTGGAGATAACCTCAAACAAAATAAAATCAATAAAACTTGTATTTGTAACTTTTACATCTCCACATCTTTTAAAATTGAATATATAACTTATTTCAATCATGTTTGAGTTTTTAAAAATTAAATAAAACTTTATTTTCCATCATAAGGAATTGATTGAAATACTTGGATAGCTACTTGTAAATTTAGGAAAGTTGATAACATTATATAAAATTATAGAAATGTTGCCATATATTGTTGTTTGACCTATATATTAAATTTCAATATGATTGACTTATATAATGTTATGACTAAGCTCTTGTAGATAATGTCAAAATAAATCATGTTGAACTATTTGTTGTTTACATGACATCTTTCAATATTAAAATTCAATAAAACTTATTTGAATCCTATTTGTGTTTTTTAATTGAACTTTGAAATAAGAAATTGTTTGAAATACTTGAAAAAGTTGTCCATGCATCATGGTATATGGGTGGGTCACAATTTTTTTCATATATATATAACTTTGTAATTCAAATAATTTATTTAATTAAATTGTAATAACATTCATGTTGATTACACTAAAAGACACTTTCTACAAGCCAATATGAAGCATGATTCGAATTATTTCCATGTACAATATTAAATTGATATATGATATATTTTAGCTCATTTTAAGTATCAAAGTGACTTGCATCATTACTTTTAAGATTGTACTTATTTTCGTAGTCTATGCAACTGGAAATCAAAATTGAACATATATTTTACAAATAAAAATTATAGTATATAGAAAAATTATTAAATTAGCAAAATAATTTTAACAGATCCATTTAAACTTCGAAAAATTAATGAGCATCCATAAACAAGATTAATACAAATCCATAGACTAAAATAGTGAATACATGTATCAATAAACTATCCATATGAAAATATATGTGAATTACAAATATCACATGAACATCCATAAATTGAAATAATAAGCATCCATAAACTAAAATAATGTCCATGATGTACATCCATAAATTGTCCATGTATGAAAATATACAAACTGTGTATCACACATGAATATGCCCTATGAAATGAGCCTGAAAATATTTAAACTATGACACTCTAAGTACCACTAGTACTCCTATATGAGTTCTGACATGCAAGGTAAGTGTCCATAAGTCGATACTGCAATATAACGCATTCAAATTCAAACTAATTAGATCATTATTTGTACAAAATAAACAATATGGAAATAAATTATATTCAACCACATTTTTAATTGTAAACATATATACATGACTCTACTAATCTCAGTCAATTCCAAATGCAATTCTGATAGGATGGGGGTTAGATCATGAATCTGGGTTTGGTTCTCCCATGCTCGTGGATCGATGATTGGGGCCTACATCGATGGACCTACATCATCAATGCCTCTAAACCCAACATCCCACTCATGTATCCACATAAAAGTGGCATCAACGTCACTCTATATATGGGCCTGTGTATACAATGGCAAAGGCAAATTATAATTAGTCTACAAATTAATTAGCATGTTTGTGTAACTTAAAAAAAAAAAAAATGTTGAAATCTTTGGAATATATAAATTTACCTCAATTGTTAGTTGATGTGATTGTACATACTAACTCTCCTCCACATTATTGAATATATAATGTGGAGGTGGAGGTGGAGGAGAATCCATGGAAATGTGCTCTGGTCAAGGATGCTCTGGCTGATCAATTGCCCCCTCGGATGACCTCGTAAGCTCATCCATGTAGCTGAGACGTGTCTACATGTTATCATGAACATATTAATATAAATTTTGCAATCTAATACGAACTAGAAATTTTAATATAAATAATTATGCATAATTTGACAATAAGAGTCAAAAGTTTCGTAGAAATATGTACCTGGTCTGTGTCATGCGTGCCATGCACCCTCAAAGTCTCACGAATGCCATCACTATGCATACATGTATGTGTAAAAAGCTAATCAAAGGGTAAACTCGCGAGAAACACATCATCATATAAGGGCAATAGTGGGTCATGAGGCAGTAGTGGTGGTCTTTGTATGTCTCCATGCAATGCAACATGCACACTAGCCAATGACGCCTGCATGTTGTCTGCAATAGTTTCCCGCGTCTCACCACTGAGATGTGACAACTCCTCTAGCTATCTAGGTAATACCATGCTCTTAGACAATAGTGGCAAGAATCGCAGAGGTGATGGTACATACCAAGGGTCCCTACGAGCCCCCTCGCACTTATAGGTATGTCCCCTACAAATACCATAAAAATGAGATCTGGTATCAGTGTAATCTAATCTCATATGTAACACAAACTCAACATATAAATGCTTAGCAAAATAAATTGCGACCTGGTCATGGTTGGGGAACTTGCCCCAAGCTCCAATGAATCTATCATACATGAAAGGGGATGCATGAACATTACTAGAATATCTTAGTGATATTGGACCTTTATGTCTAGCCGGGTGATCCGGAGGGATGTTGAACAACTCCCCATGAATATCAATGTCCTTGGTGGCCTCTTTCATCACCTCCCAAGAATCTGGACCTCTAACATCATGCCTCCTGACTCTATATATGAATTATAATATTTGGCTATATGGGCCCAACCTCTGGTATGTCTTGATTAACCTAGTCATGCTATCCAACATCAAAGATAATGCAAGTCGAGTTGGTGAATTGGCAGGGATATTCATTATCTCTGTTGTGATCCATGTATGATGGGTCGTAACATAATCTAATGTGATATGAGTTGTAGCATCATCCGCTAAGGGATCGATGCTGCACTCTAATCCTCAGCTTCGACCTATTGAGGACCTGTAAATTATAAACATAATTTAACATATATATAATTAACAAACTAGAAGCATAGTAACATATACATTAAATTCAAACACATCAGTTGAAGACAATTTCAATACATAAACAGATAAAGTTTAAAGAGGATACAAAAATGCAGAAGGTGTACCTAAAATGGGCGAAGATGATCCATTTGATGTACAAGCATGGTCATCAATAGAGACAGAAACATTGTCTCTGACATTCTGACTAATATCGAAGGAAAGATCTACTAGGGGAACATGAACTCTTAGTGGGCTATGTGATCTATCATGAGCCCAACCATGTATAACAGACCCTCTCTCACTACGATGGTCTGCAATTGGGGCATGTTTATGGGATGCTTCAACATATTACATATAATACATATAAACAAATCTAAGAATTTTTTTTTGACAAAAAAATAATCTCTAAACTCAAGCAGAATAATTTAGCTTGGAGTCTTAAACTTTAGAGTCCATTTTTTGATAATTTATCAACCAAAGTACATTGAGTTCCATGTAAACACGATCGAAAGAAGTGATCAAATCTACTCTCCCATTTTTTCTCGTTTCTAAATAATACATTTTATTCATACGGCAACTATATGTAGATATATATGTAAAAATTGAAATAAACCTAGTTAAAAAACTAATAAAATTTTATGCAACCAAGTACTACAATAGACTTTACATTCTTAATGTTTGACTTTGACACATGACATGTATTAGGTGCAAGCACATGAAGACAATGTTTCTTGTACAACATACTACATAATGAAACAATGTGGTACAAATTAGAAAAGAGTCTAAATGCTTTTATTCACTAGACCAAATGGACTTTTTATGATGGATTTAATTTATCTATCATTGATGCATTGTTGAAACACGCACACACACACACGCATATTCTATGTTAAGTGTTATAATTATATTATGTTATAGTTATGCACAACGTACATGTTACATTATGTTATGTTATGATTTATGTTATGTTACACTCTCTATATATATATGGTATGTAACATATAATTTCATGTTTTATATATAAATATATATATATATATATATTAATTTTAATTTGATGTTACGTTTTTAAATGTTAAATTAACCAGTTATGTTATATAGTTCTAGAAAATTTATTGTTATGTTAGAACAAATATATATAGAACTATAATATATCTAGCTATATAATTATGTATGACTTTATAATCTAATTTAATATACTTACAGTTATATTTAAATAATTATATAGTTCAAATAGTTATATTTATGTTATATGTGTTATGTTAAATAACTTTATGATATATATAAACTATGTTATGAATTATAGTTTATGTTATATGTAACATGCCATATACATATACATATATATATATATATATATAATTATATGTTAATAGTTGTAAAATTATATTATGTTATATAATTTATATAAAAACTATTATATAGCTATGTGATGTTATAGTTAAATATAGTTACATGTTATGTTATGAATTGTTATAATTATAATATAGTGACATGATATATATATATATATATTATATATCAAAAAATTATTTTTAAATTTTTTACTTTAAAGAATAATATTTTATTTTTAAAATTGGAATCTTACTATATTTATTATGAAAAAAATATTTAAAATTAAATAATAAAATTAAAATAAAATATCATATTCTATAAATAGATATTCACTATGAATAATCATATTCATCATGTCAATTTCAAGCTCCTAATTTACTTATTTATTGGTTATAGTTTTGTTGTTTTATGTTTGGAGTTTTTTGGTATATTTTCAAGTCAAAATTTGCTAGAAATTTAAAATGCATTTTAAATAACAAAAAATTAAATAAAAGCTGAAAAAATATTTTACAAAATCCTAAAGAAAAACTTTAAAACCTAAAATAATTAGAAAAAAATGTTTTTACCATTCAAAATGTATGGTTTCATGGTTTTTCTACATGGTTGGTTTTTTTGTTTTTTAATTAATTTGTTACATTTTGCAAAAACAAAAAAACAAGAAAGAAAAAGAATAAAGTATTTACCTTCATCTGAGCCTCTGCGATGTTGGCGAGGTAGTTGGTGAGATTAGTTTGAAGGATCCATCACTCGATCGAGCTCCAATAATCTCGGTCCAACTACTGTCAAACTCTCGGTCGAGCTCCTACGGTCTATGCAAATAATGAGTGCAGACTGCGGAAGCTATATAATATATATATATATATATATTATATATATATATATATATATATATATATATATATATATATATAGGACTTGATTGAGCCTTAAATATCGATCAAGCATTATGGCTCAATTGAGCATTATAGCTTGATCAAGTGTTAGTTTTTAATCCTCAATCAAGATTTTGTTTTAGTACCCAAGGAGTTTGATCGAGCACTCAAAAAAGGCTCGATTGAGCGATTAAATGGCTCGATTGAGCAATTAAATGGCTCGATTGAGCCATTGTTTTTCCAACCCAAACATGCCCTCTCTCGCCAAGAAGTGTAACTTATCTCCATGCTTTCGCCCTCATATGCATTCATTGCATTCTTGATGTTGTGGATTTGATCCCACCTCCACCCCCATTTTTTGCCATGATTTTCCTTGGTATTTTTGAACTCCAAGTTCTCAGCTCTATCATGGTTATGTCGTTTTAATGGTTTGCCTCAATAGTAAGACATATGGGCTCTATTTCTTGGGTTTCCATCTAGCTTGTCTATTTCCCCGTACATTCCCTTAGCAATTAGGTTGAAGTTATTAGAGGCCTTGTGGCCACAACTCTTTTTTGGTACCTTTCCTCGTGTTACCCTCTTATTCGGAATCCATCCTTGTTTAGATTGCATTCTCCACTCCATATTTGGCATTCCTACTAATCTTCCTAGCCTCAATTTTCCCTCTTACTACACCCCACTTCTTCTTTAGTCCATTCAAAGACCTAGGGCATTCATCATGTTGATACAAAGGACTAGATGCCATAGAGGGGATCCCTACTATGAAGCTTGAGTGAGCTCATAGGCTTTCTAGTGGCATCAAGCTTCAACCAACTAGTGCCATTCCTAAATGTCTCCTACAATTCAAGCTAAGATAACATAAATAGAGATAAGTATTAGAGTAGAACAAGGTTTCTTATCAAACACAAACATTGTAGGAGAAGTGGCTACTTAGATACCTGATATTGGGCATTCCTATGGTATACACAACCAATATATGTAAATGGTTAACTTTTATTGATAGATGGATACATTGGTGGGTAAAATGATATTGGACCATAACAAAGCTAAGGAGAATATTCTTTTAGTGCTAGACGAGATCCAAATATCCATGAAATCTCTAGACCACCACATGTTAAGAATATAAGATTAGCTTGACCTCACTCCTAGACAATGATGCTCTCTTGAAAGGGGTAAAGATCCAATTGAAATTGTCCCATTTGACTCGTCTCCTTCGACATGACCTAGTGTCTTTTTTTTGGTTTAATCTTTGGGTTTTCTATTCATTTGCCTATTGTGACTTCTAGGCTAATTAGTGCAGGTCTTAAAGACTATATTTTCAACACATTTTGATATATTTTTGAATTATCATGTATAGTTTTTGAAATACCTAAGGTTTTTCCATTAGTTTGGTTTCCCTTTTGGTAGACTAGGAAAAACTAAGATGACATCTTTTATTTTTTGTTGACATATATATAGAATATTTAACATACAAAAAAATTCATCAGTCAAAAATATTGTTCCAAATCTATGATAATATTGTACTAGATAACAAAGTGTACAACTATTAAAATACTGGAGAAAAAACATAACATAATATAATAGTGAGACAAGTGTGGACAAGTTGTCCTACAATTTCTCATAAAACACAAAAAATGATGTAGAGTAGACCATGCTTAATTTGTAGGAGAATCCACCTAGGTGGGAGCTAGAGCTTGCTTCTTATCTTTATTTCTATTAAAATCCAAGTTGGTGATTTCTTTTGAAATAACCAAGACCTTAGCATCCAATTTGTTGATCTATTGTTGAGGGGAATCAATGCAAAGCAATATTTCTTCATACACCTCATTTCTTTCAACCAATACTTTACCCATCATAGTCTTCATTTACCAATATAAATTGATCATTTACATATTTTAAGTTTGTTGAGTCTAAATGTTCCCTGCGCCTGGAAACCATTGATCCACATTCCCATCTCTTCCATATCAGACATGAATCTACACTCGACATGATATTTCATGCCTCTCAACCAACTCTATTTTATCCTACGCAAACCATGAAGTACAATGCTAGTAGCACCTAGCAAAGGCCTCCGCATTCAAATAAGCTATGGTGTTGGGAGGCACCTCATTGTTACTACCTTCCTTAAGTTAGGAGAACCCTCGGTGAGACATTATGACCATAGGGCAAAATGGAGGAGGAGAAGTTGAGAGGAAGGGAATTAAGAATAGATAAGGCCTAAACAATAGCTTGAAAATGGAGCACACCAATAGAATAGAGAAGAAAATCTAGGTGAAGCCAAAGAGAAGATGCAAGAAAGGAGTAAGGGGGACATGGAGGAGTGAGCTCAAATTAAAACTAACCTAAGAGTGTGACGATCTAAGAGGTACCTCGAAATAAGAGGAGGAAGAAACATCTTTAAAATACCAAAAATAGAGCTGAAATAAAAGGGAAAGAAATAACATGAAGGGAAACTTACCCATAATAATCCTAGGGAAGGAAGTTTCCAATAATTACATTACTACACACAATGTAGACCACCATTCTATCATAATCTACATACTATCGTTGAACTACACTTGTGCCCAAAGAAATAATGCTAAATATTAGAGAGAGCCGTTACAAGATTTAGGGGGAGATTGATAAGACTAGCCTTGAGGTCTTTCAATGGCCAAGTGACATGTATGGCCTTAACTACAACCAGCTATCCTTGCTTCATTATCAAACACGATGGGTTGGTCGATGCACAAAAAGTTGTAATTTTGTATTACCTTGATGGGAACCCTACGTGGGGAATTCTGAACTTCCTGTTATTTGATATTTCAAAATTAAGATTAAATAGTAAAGTCTAAGAATAAATAAATAAATTTAATTATGTACAATAACATATAAGCATAAGTCTATAATTTATTAATGGATAATGTATAAAGTGTAATGAATAAGGTAAATGTATCTAATTAAAGAGAAACATAAGGAATTTGTTTTAGGGGGGAGGGTAGGATATTTGGATGGAGAATAGTTTAATCAATAACTGTAATAATTGTTGACAAATTTAAGTGACTTAATCAAATTTGAGTTGTCAAGATCGCAACATGCATTGGTTAGATGGTATAGTCAATTCAACTAAACCTGAAACTTAACATTGAAAAATACATTTTTCCTAAGAAAATGTTATGAACCTTGCACCTTAAAAATGATAGGAAACCAATAATTACAGTCTTCTTCAAGGGGGAAAGATCCTTTTACAATGAATACAATGTATAAGACATGATTTGATGATCTATGTCTATGTCGTATATATATAGGAGAGGTTCTAGCCTACATAACAATATAACAAATCACTCAATATATGGGGCTTAATAAGGGGTTTTAGGGTTAACATAGAGCTTATATAGAGATTTACATGTCCCTACCTTTCAAATAAGTGTTGTACTCACATTTGACTATCTAAGGGTGTTTTCGCAAGAATAAATCATATTTCCATGTCACTCTTCTACTATTAGGTTCTTCCATTAGATGAGGTGCTTAATTTTTGCTTTAATTCTCAACTACTTGGTCCTTGTTTCCAAGATTGTTTCTACTTCTAGTATTATTTTTTATTCTTCATTAATCTATGGTAGAATAGTTTGGACTAGGATATTGTCACCATTAGATTCTTTAAGAAAGAAATATGGAAGACTAGATGAACATGTGAAGATGAGGGAAACTCCAGTTTATAAGCCATACTTCCAATCCTTTGTAATGCATTATAGGGGCCATAATACCTTGGTTCTAGTTTATTTTACTTCTTTTGTTGCTTGAGGGGCATTTGTTTATATGGTTGTAGTCTTAAAAATACCCAACACCCCACTTCAAATTCCCTTTCACTACGATGTTAATCTGCTTTTTGTTTCATCCTATTTTGTGTCATAACCAAGATTACCTTCAATAGCTTGAGAACCTCTTTTTGGTGTCATTTGTGGTCCTCTATTGCTTGGGCCTTTATAGTCCCTTTCAAGTGTGATTTGATGGATGGAGGGTGATATCCATAAAGTTCCATAAGTGGTGACATTTTTGATGAAATATGGAAGGATGTGTTGTACCACCATTCTTCCAGGTAGGGAAAATTTTAGGGCTAATTTTCGCAGGTGGGCTAATTTGCCATGCTTTTTCCAAAAAGAAGATTTTCCCAAATCACCAAAATTTTATAGATAATATATAAAAAATTATTAGAAATTTTCATAATTTTATAAATATTTTAACAAATATTTTATATTCAGTATATTAGGGACTAGCAAGATTCACAAGGGTTTCAAAACTTTGAGATAAATTTATATCCTTAAAATTTTCCCTACTACCAAGTGAAATGATTTCACCCATTGTGTATCTTTATAAGATGCAACGAAAGATAGATAGTCTTTTAAAATTTAAACATTTATTCACAATCGAGTTTTCCCATCAAGTTGAGGATGTTAAGATGAGTTATGAGCCAATTGAGTAACCAAACAAAAAACAAATTTGGTCCATAAATTTCTAGTGAAAATTGGATCTCTATCACTTACAGTAATATTTAGTATTCCACGTAGCTTTTGGATGGTTCTTGTGAATGCGTTTATGATAGCCACAATTAATTTCCACCAATGTATACAATGTAAATATTTAATAAAAAAATAAGTTGAGTCAAAGGGACAAGGATTGCAAAGTTAAGGGGGTTACTTGCTTGGGATAATTTATGGTTTCATCACAATAAGAAATTTAAACTAGTTCACAGCAAGGGACAATTGTGCAAAAAGGGACAAGTATTATCTTATCAACATGAAGAAGAGGGGGAAAAGTGCTTCTTTGCAGAAATATACAGGGAAATATGGACAAGAATTAAAAGGGATAATGAACAATTTGCCAACTCGTAAGGTGTATTGTCCACTCAATGTAACAAATTAACTAACAAAAAATAAATATGGGCGACATCTAGGCAGGTGATGCCGCTTCGATAGGCTGACAAGATTTTGGCAGCCATAGGTAACTATCTGAAGGATTGCACAAGGAACAAGACAACGAAGAGAGGAGATACAGGAAGAAACTAGAAAACTACTAACAAAAAGAGGGGAACGAGATAGTTACACATGGAGCAAGACACAAAAGAAGGATATAGGGAGAAAATCATACAGATCAGGTAGAGGAGGAAAATATACGGAAGCGGATCACAAACAACGCCCTTGGCAAGCTAGTAAGCCCATTCATACAACTCGGTACATGAGATTTTGAGGATAACAATTTTGGAGTCTAGTGTCAGCTAGGAAATTTCATGCATAGCCTATGAATTGATAAGTGAGAGGGGTATCTTTGTTTTTTCTTAAAGCGAAATAAAAAGAGTCCGTTAAGGGTCAATAACAGAGAAAGCATCCTGAAGTATTATAGTAAAGGACAAATAATTGGGATATCAATTTTGGTTAGTAGGAAGGTAGGAAGAAATTTCTCTCAAGTGAGGAACATTTGTCTTTGGATTCCTTGTTAGCCAGAGGGTCGAGATGGTTTTATCTGGATTCTCTTGATGGTTGGGGTGGGGAATTGTTCCTTGGATTCCTAGAAGGAGAATTTATGAGTTCCTTTCCTGTTGTGGTTGTGTTTATATTAGGTTATGGATTTCCCAATATGGGTGGAACCACTATGCTAAAACTTGAAGAGTGGAGAACTGTATCTCTGGACTCCCTAAACATTCTAGGGTGGAGAAGAAATCTATGGATTCCCTAGATTATACTGGTTGTTGAACAACTGAAGGGTGCAAGTAACAAACCTCTAGAATCCCTGTTCTTTTTTGGACTACTTAAATAGTTGGTGGGTGAAGATGAGAAAATCTCTGGAATCCATGTTCCAACTAGCAGTTTGGAGTTTAATCCCTTGAGAAAAAATCGCCCCAGTCTTTGGAATTTGGCTCAGGGGTGACAACTGCAAGTGAGGATTGGTTGCAACATATCCATGGTTGGGTGGAGAGTTGTTGTTCTAGACTCAGTTGCCCAATTTCAATTCAGGATAAGTGTCTTCATATGTATCATGGGCCTTGAAGTTTATGTTTAGTTTGTTAATTTAATTTTGTATCCATTGCATGAATGATGCATGGTTCTCCTGTGATTAAAAAAATGTGGCTATGATAACTCTCAACATAATAAAGTAGATAAATGGTTCCTTATAACTATAGTTGTGCACTAATATTCTCTATGCATGGGATATATATATATAGAGATATATATATATATATAATATATATATATATATATATATATATATATATATATATATATATATATTATATATATATATAATATTATATTTAGATATATATAATATAATATATATATATATATATATATATATATAATATATATTAATAATATATATATATATATTAATATATATACAGTGTTGTGTTAATTTGATTAAATATTGAGCTTAATTGTTGAGCTGAAATTGTGATGAATTTAAGACACAAAGGGCCTAGAAAGGAAAATATATGTCAATCTTCCGATAATGTTAAATGCATCAACATGATTGGTAATATGAGGTGTATTAACATCATTGAAATGAGTATAGAAATGTATGGTAATTCTATGCTAATGGATGCATGTAGGAAGAAAAATGCATACCAATTTATATAAGTGTGTGTGTGTGTGTGTGTGTGTGTATAGATGTTGAGTTGTATTTGTGTTATGAATAGTTTCTGGGCTCAATGCCTAAATTACTTAGCCATGGTTACATACGCTTACAATATGTTATGTTAATGGTGTGAAAATTAAATACTGCATTTCAATTGCTCTCTATAATACAAAATAGGACTTAATGCATGACTGCTCATCCTGAACCTATCTTCTGTACATGGAACTATTCCTTAAGACTGAAAAACGGAATATGTGCCTACATATTCATATGTTGAGGCCATGACCTGCTACTAATATCATTTTAGTTATGGATATTACCTAAATTGGTCAATACAATGTTCAAACAATCCATTTTGGATCACTATTTTATGCAAATTTAATGAATCAAGCAATTGACTATCAATCAAACTTTAATACATTTGACCAAGAGGGATCACAATATTCTTGGACCATAATAATTAGTCAACCTTATGATTGAAACAACCCCTCACTTTTCATCATGTCAACAACCTTTTTTGTGAGACCTTCCATTGCATTATGTAAGATACCTAAACATACATTCATAAAATATAACCAACATGATATGATTTCAAAGTATGTGATTCATTGACATTGATAGTTGTTAGGTCAATTTACTAAGTAAACTAACGTAGGTGTTTTACTTTTCAATCCGGGCTTGTAGACTTGGAAGCACATCCAAAGTATATGGATTTCAGGTAACGTCAATTTCGAAAGGCAAGGATCAAAGGCTAAGGGAAATGCGTGTTACAAATAAGTTCTAAGTTTAAAGAAACTAAAAAGTCTCTGATCCAAGATGTAGTAAGTGAAGGAAGAGGCTCCTAACTTAGGAGGTCCTGGTTGTCCTTCCACACAATACTGTCCTCAAGAAGAGAACCTAAAGAGCAGTAGTTTGTGATGTTAGAAAGAAAGAGAAGAGGCTCATAAATTAGGGGGGTACTGGTTTTCCTTCCTCATAGTTCTATTGCAACAACATTACCATTGCATCAAATCACAAACTGGAATTCAAGAAACAATTCAAGAAATGCAAAAGGATGATTTTTAGTTGTGGTTCATAATTTGATAGCAAGAGAATTTAACTTAAATACTTGGTTTTCCTTTTGTACGCAAATTAGATTTTAAACCAAAATCATCCAAAAATCATACAAAAATCATAACACATCTAATTAACTGAATCATAAAACTGAAACACGAAACATTGAATCAAAACTATGCTAATTTATACAAAATTTAACCAAAATGTACTTAGCTTGGTATGGGGGCCCTCCAACCTTGCCTTGTACACCTGAAAAACTCTTTAGCTACAACTAACTTAATAAAGCATCCACAACATGAACAACAAATAGAACAGTAGAAATGATTATTCAAATTATCTCAAAAGTCTCCAATAATCTTAATACAAAATTACACTCCCTTGAATGGTCCATAAACTCTGTTTAAATAAGCAAATCATAAACAAACTTTGCTATAAACGATGTAATAGCCTTATCAATCCTAATCCATCCATACAGGTCAAACCCATCAAGTTTGGTTCAAAATCAGGAAAAATCCCACAAAATAATAAATATGCTCCTTTTTACTAGGAATTCCTAAATGACAGGTCAAACTCCTAAATGACAGGTCAAGTTTGACCAACGTTGATCAGCCCTGTTTTTGCTCAGTTTGACTGAACCAATAAGTGTTTCTTATATGTGGTTCCCAAGCTTTCCATATATGCACTTAGATATCGCCTAGGTGTCTGCACATATGACTTACATCAAGCTATTACGAGAATTTTTAATGCAGTCCAAATTTACTCTTAAAACCCAATTTTTTACAAAAAAATTCAAAAAAATTGAAAAACTTAATTTAGTTACCTGAATATGCAAAATAAGACTAAAATGAGGCATATATAGGTGAAATAAGATGGCATATGGTGGTAAATAAATGGATTTAGGATAGTCAAAGATGACCAAAATTGAGGGCCAACAATAGTTTAGAGGGCCTTACTAGTCATAGTGTTTTATCTCATTTCAATGAACATAAGAATTCAAAAATAATAGAAGGGGTTTCATAGAGGTCAACTTTGAATAGGTCATTATCTAGTTTGAAGCTAATGCCACGAACATATTTTTACCAAACAAGAAAGCCTTTGTGGATATATGAAAATCTGTGTCCAATGTTATAAAGACCTAGTAGATCTTCAATAGAGAGGACCTTGTAGAAAATTAGCCAAAAGGAAATATACCTGAAATTCCATTATGTACAAACATAATGGCCAATGTGAAGATGAACATAAATTCCTACCATCTGGGCAAGCTTCAGTTGATCTAATATTCTCCCAAAATTGTATTGTAGTAACAAGTTGCAACCACGCAAGCTATAATTAGGAAATAATGAAAGATATATCAAAGGGGTTTATACCTTCAAAACTTACAACATACTTTGAATCACATACCGCATACACTTATATCAACTTTAACCGAAAAATAAAGTGCCATATCATCAATCTACCACACTCCTAAGATTTATCTCAATTAGACTCTGAGAAGTAGCTTTTAAAGGATTATATACACTTTAGATGCGTCATTGATGATAAGAATAGATGAACAGTTAAAGAGTTGCACAAGACACTTATGCTTTGACATGTCCAAATCCAGATAGAAATGTAAAAATTAAAAGTCTTTCTTCTTGCATTTACGATGTCATGCCATATTTTAGCTTATACATTGCTCATATACGAACCTTTTTCCTAATAAACTGAACAGGACACAAATTTTATAGCAATTGTTGAGAAAGTTAATCTATAACAATTACCCATTATGACTATGAAATCATTAGATAAACATTGCAAACATGACTGTTGCAATCAACCATAGCTTTCAAAAAGTAACATGTAAACATGAAAATAAGAGTTGCAATCCAATTATTTTATTAGGAGTATATAAATTAAGTTTAAGAACAATTTCCGAATCCTACCTTTAGAACACAAACTCTTTACGTAAAAAATTTCTGCAGCCATATGAGCATTATAAGATGCAATGAGAAAGGAGCATGGTCTTAGACCATCGTCGGAAACTCTTCTCCCACTAGCTAGAAAAAAAATTGAAATGTGATTACTACTCCATTGTTAAAAATCTATTAGTAATAGTTTGCTCGGACATCATTATTGAAATTTTCTGAACCTGCTTTACCGTATAACAGTTTATTGAAGGTGTCCACTAGATACTACCTTTAACATTTCAAGAATGCCCATGTTCATCATGAAGGTCCTTAAATTTCAAGACAATGGCTCAATGTGAACACCATTCCACTGCTATACTAAGACAAAATCTTAGGAATGGCTCAACTCACCCCTATCATGCTTAGCCGAGATCAAGCCAATACGTACCTATTAATAATGTTCAACACTAGAATCAATCCTAAGACAGCATTAAGGGCACCTTAATGTAATGCTCCTTGAATTAGGCAAGGGATGAGAAAAGATATAATATTGCTAAACAGGCCTTAGCCTTATCTATATGATCCTATTCATGTGAGAATTACGAGTGTTTAGAAGTTGCAGAGCTAGTGGTGTTGTGAGAGATTGTCAATAAAAAACATTAATGTGTATTTCATCCTTGTGCCAGTGTTGTTGATAATTAAGTTTGAGGAGGTGGTTTAAAGGCCTTCACCATCATTTGTCCCCTCTCCTCCACCTCCTAAACCACGCCTTTCACTACCTTTAGCCTTCTACCCTTACCATTTGCGCTACTCCGTCCTAAGCCTTCCACATTGCCACAAACAAAAACACCACCACCATGACCAACACAAATCTGACCACAAACACAAGCTCAAATGTAAGGGAAAATTCAAGCACCACCCAGTTCCCACCTCACCATTCCCCACAACACAAACATCACAGATTCCACCATTCCCTCCACCACAGATCTCCCCATTCCCCCACACCATCATCATATGGCTGACCAAATTTTCAGCCCCTTCCATCACAAACATCATTCCACATTTTCATGCCATGATCCTCCACCCCACCACAGTCTTTTCAATTATCCCATTTGTACCACTGCACATGAGGGCTTCTAAGTTTTGTGACACACCCACACTTTCCTAATATTCTACACTACAACTTGTTTATCTGCCGGAATTGGTAAACAATACTTTTAGACTTTGGTTGCTTCTCTATAGGAAATGGATAATCAATCAGTACTTCTACAATCTATGCTTTAGTTGCTTACGCGGTGATCAGAGCCTTACTTCAAAAAATTGAATACATTTTCTACTTTGTGTCCGTATCAGGCATGGAATTATATGTAGCATGCCATGGAATGAGTATTTATTCGATTATCTTTTAATTGAGTATATATGTTGCTTACTAATTTGTGCACATCAATGGATTTTTTAGTTACTTGTGTGGAAAATGCTAGCAATCGCTTTTCATTTCCATCTTTCATGTCAATTTGGAAAAGGATCTCTTAATACCAGTAACCAATGGGTGTGGCAATTGATTCATTCTGTTTGAACAAGCGGTATGTAGAATTGATGGGTCAGAAAGAAATGAAATGAATACAATATATTGATGGGCACCATTACGAACTAATGCTACGCATCTCACCATTAATAAGAATTAATTTTTGTTTTAAGCATCAAAGTTGCAGCAGATACAAGGAATCCGAATGTGACTGAAATTTTCATTGTAGTAACAGGATTCGAACCTGCGCTGGTTGGGACGGTTTCAGCAGTAGCTTGAGCTGCAGTGATTTGTCATTGAGGGGCCCCTTCCTTTTGCCCCTCCATCACACTACATTCTCTGGTTACCTCTGTGGACATTGGATGTATGCGTTGAATCGCTCGCGGGAGCATAGTGTGAACATTCTCTGGTCAAGTCGATGGTTGAAAACGGGTTTCAGAGTTTTCTAATTTGGGTAAAGAGGTTACCCTGCAGCCTCACGACGAATTTTTCTCTCGAGCAGTAGAATCATGAATTTATCATAAGAATTCCGACAGGGAATCTGTGCAGGTATTTCCGCTTATTTTAAAGAAATATATGTTTTCTTACAAGCCTTTTGACTAAATTCAGTTAAGATATTCAAGGAAATCTACCGGATAAGTCTTCTCTATTTTTGTCTGTCAATCTGAATTAAACAGTGTCTTTGGCCTTCAATATGTTACGATTTATTTATCAATGCCAGCGTTGTAATGAGTAGATGGTGGATCGCTAAGGAAACAAGGAACAATCATTGACATGCTAAAATTCATTCGCTTGTGCGCTGAGTTGAAACGTTAAATCAAAAAATCAATTACTAAATTAAATCTATCATTTTGATATTATGCAATGTTTCATTTAAATTTATCATTTGGAAATAAGCATTAATATTATGTAAGGTACATTTAAATTAAATTAATTATTTGACAATTGAAATTACACAATGTACATGGAAAATAAATTCATCATATGACAATGACATAGAAAGCAGTGAAATACTAGTAAATTTCTAAAAAAGTACTAAATAATAAATCGCAAGTTCAATATGGCGACTTCAAGTCACAAAATGAAAATCACAGCTCCAATCTGGCAGCTCTAGCAGCGCCAAGTCACAAAACGGAAATCATAACAAATTGCAGATGAAAAATGTTAAGTAGGGGCAGAAGGAAAAGTTCGGGTGGCAAGGTAAAATGTCGAGCAACAGTAGAAGGAAAATGTCGGGCAATAAGGTAAAATCATAGGGTTAATGAGAAATGAATGTGAAATGTGAATGATTATGTTTTAAATTTTTTATTTATCCTTCAGGGGTCATTTTCATTTTTTATGTTTTTTATTGTTATTAGCAATAAATTTTGTGGGACGTGGGCGGGGGGAGGGTGCTTTTCGTCAATAGGAAACCCCCCCGCCTACCCCCCTAAGAGTTTCCTTAAAAAATGGGGTGTGGGGAAACATTTCCACAGGAGTTTCCCCATCCTAGGAGCGTGGGGGAGCGAGGAAGCGCACCCCCCACCCTAGAGGGTGCATCCCTATGGAACATTGGGAAAAAAAAACAACCATGGGGAACAAGGGAAGTAGCAAAGGTAGGACACACTGGTATTGTAACTGAATCACAAGTTGTAATTAATTGTAACACCAAGAATAGATCGTTACTTAATCACTTATTTTCATAGTTGAGCATTTGGTTGACTTGTTACATTCATCTTCGTTCAATTTGTCATGTTCTTCATTTACAGTCAACAAAATTTTGTGTCCTCCAACAGGTTCAAAATCTTTTGAGGGCTCGATCCTTTGGTGGGAAGATATTATGTATTGTGTTATTAAGTTTATAATAGGATGGGGTCAGATGATGGCTCCCGAGCAAATGAAATAGTTATGGAATGAAGGATTTGTACTGAAGGAGGTTCAAATCTTTCTTAAAGAGGAGCTACAATATGTGACTGTCTAAAAGATGCTACAAAGTTGGAGGTGGTCATTCACAGTTGAGAGCATATATTATGAAGTCAGTTAGGAGAGTATATTATGAAGTGAGTTTAGATAAGTTTTTCTTTGTAATGGATTTAGGATGGGATGAGGGTTTCAAATTCTTCTTCGATTTCTAGAAAAAGAAGTTGGTGGTTTAGAAGGTGATTGGTTTGTAGAGGGTGGATAATTCACTAGAATTTAAAAGATCTTTTAAAGGTTCGTGGAATGTCTAGTTATCATTTTCATAGCATAATCCGTTATGATTTTATGCCAAGTGATAAGATAACAGAGTTTGAAAATGACAAGAAGATAATGAATAGGAGAAAACATGAATCTACCAAGAGGCCTCAATGATGATGCATTGAATTAAGTAGATTTTTTTTTGCATGGTATCTAGGAGGAGAAGAAGGAGGCACATGAAAAACAATATTCGAAAGATAATATCTAACCACCTTCTTCCTCTCGGGGACTATAGTATCATTAAAGCATGGAGTAGCCAACTACTTTGTGATCTTGAGAGTGAGTTACAAAACAACATAAAGAAACCACCTCCACATGAATCAATGTCCTTGTATGTCAACAATGCTTACGAACATTTATTAGAGAATAGGGTTATGGAGGCTCAATGATTGCATGGCTAAAATACAACCTTGTACAAGCAAGACAAAGGAAAGGAGGGAATCCCTTCTAAAAGTAGAATTGTTTCAAACAACAAGTGCCAAAATAATATATTTAAATATGATACTGTTGTGGAGAAACATAGCCCTGGAGGTTAGCTCAATTGATCAAGTCCCCGTTGTTAAAGCACCTTTGCTATTGAGAGGTCACATGTTCAATTCTCTCAACACTGTCAGTGTCTGACTCTTGGTTGAGTCGACAGGAAGTGATCCCTTTGAGTTTGAGTGGATTTGCCTAGTACAAATATTCTGTGGATGTAGTGGTCACCAATCTCCGATTTTCGTGAACCACATAGAAAAAAAAAATTGTGGAGAAACATAAGGCCTTACATAATGCCCTTCATGCCTCTCCTATAAGAGAGCAGGTAGAAAATTTTAGGTATTTAAGAGCTAAGGAAAGTGTTGTGTTCGGGAAACGAGGGGAAAGAAATATGGGGCCATTGATTCTATTTCAAATAGATCTAAAGTAAAGTAGAATTTTGTGTGATAAATATTTGAACCGCTTCACTCTTCCTACACGGGAGGCATGCTATATTAAAATTCAACATACTAATCATGTATGATAGGAATGGTATAAGCATATTTTGAGGTACAAGCTCCATCTTCTTGATTTATTCATTAGCAAAGATCCTTCCTAACCTCAGATCTATCAAACAACAAGAGAAATCAAACCACTGTTGCTACAAAAGGCTCTATATTAGTTTAAATCAATTAATCTATATCTTGTAAAACAACTAAGCCTTAAACTTTGGCTTTTCTTCCACATTAATGAAAGTACGAGCATAGAAATGGTAACCTAGCAAAGTTCTCTAAAATTTTAGGATTTCAATAGCTACTATTCTTGTATAATATTATTTGCATTACTATTTGAATTGAACTTTGAGCCCACTATGGTAAGTCAATAATAGAACACATTGATGAGATTGCAAGCAATTTGTTTTGCTAATGCTATATTATGCAGATGTTATCTTATTATGCTTATTGATATGATGTTAGAACTTCCAAAAGTGAACATATTTCAATTCTATCACCTTTAATGACCAACACCCAATGTTTTAGGTGAAGGATGGTGAGCTAGAATGATTTTGTGAGTCTGCATGCCTATGTGTTTATGTTATATATTTTGGGGCCAACGTGCCAAAGCATATATGTCGGTTTGAGGGTCAAGGTTAGAAATATGATGTAACTAATGTACACATTTTTATATAATATAATATAGATTGGTTGTGGAGCCCATTCCATGGTGAAGAGTGGGGGGGCAGTGCAACTCCATGGTGACAAGAAATAGGGTGTTTGGTGACATGTGTCAGTTACAAAGGGCACATGGGGCCCATGTGGCATTAGTGTGTGCCACATGGCAAAGAGAGGCCATGCAATGATTAAAAGTATATGTTTGCTTGGAAAAGAGATGGAGGATTATTTTTATGTTGATTATTGTGATTATCATTCTCATGATATTGTCATTATGATTATGGTTACGATGAGGATTATGGATGGAGATGGTTCTAGTGAGCCCTAAGCTTGGGTTTTGGACTAGTTGGGAGTTGTTTCAGTTTATAGCCTAGAAGGGTGCCTAGAACCCCTGTAGCAACATGAGCTCTTGAAATCCCATAGTTGAGACATTCCTGGTTGACCATAAGGCATCAGGGAACGTGGGCACCATTGAGGGACTGACACATGACACAAGGAAGGGGTGTGCCACTTAGGCACAAGTTTGGGGAAGTATATCATGTGGTTGAGTTGGTACCTTCGTCGTGGATGTTTAGGTGTTTTTTCATTTACCATTTCTTGTGGAATTGCAATCCCGGCTCAGGGCTAACCCGTGGTTGAAGTTCATGAACAGCGAAGGCTATGGCAAAGTGGAATGTGGCGAGCCCACAATGAATTTCTCTTTAATTCAAATAAGTATTCATGTTAATATCATTTTGTTTTATGAAATTATATTTAGAAACCTAAATTTGTAAATACAACTTCATAATTATATATAATTTTTTGAATAAATAATGATTGAATTATTTTAAAAAATTATAAATTATTTATATATAGATAAAGACTATTATTTTAATAATTGAAATTATCACTCATAAATTAATAATATAATTATAAAATTGAAAAAATGAACATTAAATTATATTATTAATCCAAGAATATAGAGTTATATAAAAAATATAGAATAATCAAATATCGATATATATCAAAATATAGATATACATCCAACATATAAGATTATATAATATAAATAATATAATTGAAAATAGCATGCAAGCCTTTATGTATGAACTTTATTGATGTCCTTGAACTTACATTAAAATGAATCTAAAAATATAGATAAACAAATAAAATAAAATACTTGGTAGCAAAAATGATAATATTTTTATATTCACAAAACCACAACTACCGTTCAAATTGTAAAAAGTTCACAAAGAATTGGACTGGTCCACCGATCAGAAAACTTGTTTCGGCGCGCATACCACATATCATCATTCACTGCTGGAAGTTGACTCTCCACGTGTTTCTTGGCGCCCACGGCATGGCCACATTACTTGGCACACAAGAAACAAACTTCTTCCTTCCCCTGCAAGCAAACTAGAATTCGCAGGAGCAGCCATGCCATGAATGCCTATAAATATAAATCCGAATGCTACTTCTGTTATCTTTCATCCTCGCTTTGCATTGTATTTTCTCTGTGAAATCCCGATCCTTTCTTTCCAGTGGAGAATTGGTGAACTTGATTTGGAAGCCTCATAAATGGGAGGAGGAGATAGTTGCAGTTCCCATGACACATGCCCCTGCCCATCTCACTCTGCTAGGCCACTCTCAGTGATTCAAAGGCTTCCACCATCATTTCTCCCCTCTCCTCCACCTCCTGAACCATGCCTTTCAATACCTTTGGCCTTCCCCTCTCACCATTCACGTTCTCCTCATCCTTCCACAACCCCTCCACATTGCCACAGACACATACACCACCACCATGGGCAAGGCAGACTAGGCTACCCTCACTCTGGTAGGCTACTCTCGGTGGTTCAAAGGCCTTCACCATCATTTATCCCCTCTTCTCCACCTCCTGAACCACGCCTTTCACTACCTTTAGCTTTCCACCCTCACCATTCGCTCTTTCCCGCGCCCCCAAGCCCTCCACATTTCCGCAGACACCATCACCACCACAAATCTGAGCACAAACACAAGCTCAAATGCAAGCACAACCCACCTGGTCATTTCCCACACCACAAACACCATAGGTTTCATCATTCCATGCACCACAAACGCCACAGATCTCCCCATTCCCCACATCATCATCATATAACTAAAGAGATTTTCAACCCCTTCCATCATAAACATCATGCCGCGTTTTCGTGCCATGATCCTCCTCTCGACCACGGCTTTTTCAACCACCCCATTTCTACCACTCCACATGAGGGCTTCTAAGCTCTGTGACTCACCCACACTTTCCTAATGTTCTGCACTACAGCTTCTTTCTCTACAGGAAATGGATAGTCAGTACTTTTATACTTTCGTCGCATCTCTACAGGAAATGTAAAACCAGTACTTCTACACTTTCGTTGCTTACGCGGGGATCAGAGCCTTTCTTCAGAAAATTGAATACATTTTCTACTTTGTGTCTGTATCAGGCATGGAATTATTGTAGCATGCCATGGAATGAGTATTTATTCGATTATCTTTTAGTTTAATATATATGTTGCTTACTAATTTGTGCACATGAATGGATGTTTCAGTTACTTGTGTGGAAAATGCTGGCAATCGGTTTTCGTTTCCATCTTTCATGGCAATTTGGAAAAGGATCTCTTAATACAAGCAACAAATGGGTGTGACAATTGATTCATTCTGTTTGAACAGGTCGTATGTAGCATTGATGGGTCAGAAAGAAATGAAATGAATACGATATATCTATGGGCGCCATTACGAACTAATGCTACGCATCTGACCATTAATAAGAATTAATTTTTGTTTTGAGCATCAAAGCTGCAGCATATACAAGGAATCTGACTATGACTGCGAATGTTTAGTAACAGGATTCGAACCTGCGCTGGTTGTGACGGTTTCACCTTCAGATTGAGCTACTATGCATGGTCACTGAGGCACACATTTTTTTGCCCCTTCATTGGATTCCCTTTTACCTCTGATGGCGTTGGATGTATCCATTGAATCTGTTGCGGCAGCATAGGGCGAAAATTATCTGGCCAAGTCGATGGCTGAGAAGGCATTTCAGAGTTTTCTGATTTGGGTAAAAAAGGTTACCCTGCAGCTTAGCGGTGAATTTTTCCCTCAAGCAGGAGAACCATCGTCAGAATCCCGCCAAATCTGGATGATGCTAAATAACATTTATTTGGCAGGTTGATGTCAAATGGGAACTTGGATGATGCTAAATAACATTTATTTGGCAGGTTGATGTCAAATGAGAACTTTTTCTTCTACTCCAAATATATTTGGGGCATTTCGACTAAATTCAGTTGAGATATTCATGGAAGCCTACGGCACAAGTCTTCTCTATTTTTGTCTGTCAATCTGAACATAACAGTGTCTTTGGGCTTAAAAATATGCGGATTTTTTTATCAATGCCAGGATTATTGCGAGTATGGTAGATCGCAGACAAAACGGGGAACATTCATAGGGAAGATCAAATTCTTTCCCATTCGGGCTGAGTTAAATGTTAAATCCCCCCACAGTGGGAGAAGCAACGAAAAGACGAAATCATGGGGAACAGGAGAATTAGAAAAGGCAGGACACAACGATTAATGGAGGATTAATCGTTACATGGCTAAACGAGAGCCTTGTCGAAACAAGACAAAAGAAAGGAGGGAACCCCTTCTAAAAATATGATTGTTTCAAACGCCAGAATAGTAGATTTAAATATGATATTAATGCGGAGAAACACAAGGTCGTATATAATGCCCTCCATGCCTCTCCTATAAGAGAGTAGTAGAAGAATCTAGGTGTTTAGGAGCTAAGTTACATGTTACATTTGGAAAAGAGTGTTGAATTTTGTAGTTATGGTTGGTCTTCCCAAGTTATATTTTTAACCCTTAAAATATATGTACATTATATATAGGGAATTCATCTTCTACCATTGGACATCCAATTCAATCACTTCTGAGGAACAATTCAGATCATCTGAGGCGTTGTTCTGATCCAGGTAAGGAAAATTTTCTAAGATGGCATAAGGATGAATTTATGAGATGGCACTAGGATGAATTTCTGAGGTGGCAACATGACCAAATCTATGTGGAAGGAAGCAAACTAGTGGAGTTAGTTGTCAGTTAATATGTGTGATGTGGTATATCACTAGTTTATTGTCGGTTAATTCGAGTTAGATGGCTTTTTGTGAGTTGTGTACTAGTTGATAGTTAAAATTTAGCCATCTAGTGGAGTTAAACTCTAGTGTTTGTTAGTTAACTGATCTCTAGTTCTAGAATAGAGATAGACTTGAGTACTTGAGTTTAGTTGAGTAGTTTAACTATTGTTAACTCAACTAACTCTTAGTTAACTAGTTGTAGCTACAAAATTTAGCTCTAGTAGGTCATGCAATTCGAATTTCCTATTGAGACAGAATGGAGGAACAAATTTATTTATTCATTGTACATAGGATTTTGTGTAGGAGCTTGAGAAGAAAGTAGAGCAAGGAGCTTGAGAAGGAAGCAGAGAAAGAGGCTTGAGGATCAAGCAGAGCAATTTCTCTTGGAAATTGCACGAGGAAACAGGGAGAATTCTTATTTTTTTAGGGGCATATTTGCACTAGGAAATAAGAGCTCCTAGGAGGCCTTATTTGCATAAGTGTTGAGCAAGTCTTGTGTATAGAGTTTATCAGTGTTGCATGGAACTTCACGCTTGAAGTAGATTCTTTGTAATAGATCATAAAGCTCAATTGATTTAATACAAGAAAGAGGGGGTTTTCCCAGTTGGGTACCCTAGATAAATTATTAGGTTCTTTGTGTGATTGTGTTTCTCTTCATTGTTTTCTTTTCGCAGAATTTTGTTAGAGAAATATTGTGTCTTTTGTAGATCAATTTGTGCTCATTAGCACTTGCAAGGTTTCAAGGATTTTCTACATGGTATCAAAGCTGAAAGAAAATATAGAGACCAAGTTCCTTGATCAGATTCAAAGCGAGTTGAAGAGGAGATCAATTGGTGCAGGATTTCTACAAGTGCAGGAATCATGTCATCCAATGGTTTGAGGACAGAGCATGCACTAGAAGGGACTTCAAATTTCTGTGCATGGAAGGACCGAATGGAGGCTTTGTTAGATGATAATGGGGTTTTGGAATACATCAAGATTGATATTCCTAAACTTCTTGCATCAGGTGCATAACCACTAACTCAATGGAAAAAGGACATTGCCAAAACTAGGAGGATGGTCCTAGAAGGAGTCAGAGACCATATTGTTCCAAAGTTGCATGGAAAGGATACACCATTCCAAATGCGGAAGGCCCTTAATAATATGTTCGAAAGTAGTAGAGATGCCATAAAACTTGCCTTGATGAACAAATTGAGGATTGAAGACAAAGGGTATGTTGTATTATTCAACAATGGAAAGGCCTACCTCATGCATTTTGCTTCAAATCAGGTCAAACAAATTGGTGTCATGATCGAGAAAGGAGCATGGTGATTGAGAAAGGAGCATGGTCTTAGACCATCATCAGAAACTCTTCTCCCACTAGCTAGAAAAAAAATTGAAATGTGATTACTACTCCATTGTTAAAAATATATTAGTAATAATTTGCTAGGACATCATTATTTGAATTTTCTTAACCTGCTTTACCATATAGCAGTTTGTTGAAAGTGGTCCACTAGATACTACCTTTAACATTTCAAGAATGTCCATGTTCATCATTAAGGCCCTTAAATATCAAGACAATGGCTCAATGTGAATACCATTCCACTACTATACTAAGACAAAACCTTAGGAATGGCTTAACTCACCCCTCTGTCATGTTTAGCCGAGATCAAACCAATACATACCTATTAATAATGTTCAACACTAGAATCAGTCCTAAGACAGCATTAAAGGCACCTTAATGTAATGCTCCTTGAATTCGGCGAGGGATGAGAAACGATATAATATTGCTAAATAGGCCTTAGCCTTATCTATTTGATCCTATTCGTGTGAGAGTTATGAGTGTTTAGAAGTTGCAAAGCTAGTGGTGTTGTGAGAGATTTTCAATAAAAAACATTAATGTGTATTTCATCCTCATGACAGTGTTGTCGATAATTAAGTTTGAGGAGGTGGTTTAAAGGCCTTCACCATCATTTGTCCCCTCTCCTCCACCTCCTAAACCACGCCTTTCACTACCTTTAACTTTCCACCCTTACCATTTGCGCTACTCCGTCCCAAGCCTTCCACATTGTCACCAACAAAAACACCACCACCATGACCAACACAGATCTGACCACAAACACAAGCTCAAATATAAAGGGAAATTCAAACACCACCAAGTTCCCACCTCACCATTCCCCACACCACAAACATCACAGATTTCACCATTCCCTGCACCACAAACACCACAGATCTCCCCACACCATCATCATATGACTCACCAAATTTTAAGCCCCTTCCATCACAAACATCATTCCACATTTTCATGCCATGATCCTCCACCCCACCACAGTCTTTTCAATTATCCCATTTGTACCACTGCACATGAGGGCTTCTAAGTTTTGTGACACCCACACTTTCCTAATAAAGTTTTGTGACACACCCACGCTTTCCTAATATTCTACACTACAACTTGTTTATCTGCCGGAATTGGTAAACAATACTTTTAGACTTTGATTGCTTCTCTATAGGTAATGGATAATCAATCAGTACTTCTAGAATCTATGCTTTAGTTGCTTACGCGGTGATCAGAGCCTTGCTTCAAAAAATTGAATACATTTTCTACTTTGTCTGTATCAGGCATGGAATTATATGTAGCATGCCATGGAATGAGTATTTATTCGATTATCTTTTAATTTAGTATATATGTTGCTTACTAATTTGTGCACATGAATGGATTTTTTAGTTACTTGTGTGGATACAAGGAATCCGACTGTGACTGAAATTTTCATTGTAGCAACAGGATTCGAATCTGCGCAGGTTGGGACGGTTTCAGCTGTAGCTTGAGCTGCAGTGATTGGTCATTGAGGCGCCCCTTCCTTTTGCCCCTCCATCACACTACATTCTCTGGTTACCTCTGTGGACATTGGATGTATCCGTTGAATCGCTCGCGGGAGCATAGTGCGAACATTCTCTGGTCAAGTCGATGGTTGAAAACGGGTTTCAGAGTTTTCTAATTTGTGTAAGGAGGTTACCCTGCAGCCTCACGACGAATTTTTCTCTCGAGCAGTAGAATCATTAACTTATCACAAGAATTCCGACAGGGAATCTGTGCAGGTATTTCCGCTTATTTTCAAGAAATATAGGTTTTCTTACAAGCCTTTTGACTAAATTCAGTTGAGATATTCAAGGTAACCTACCGGATTAGTCTTCTCTATTGTTGTCTGTCAATCCGAACTAAATAATGTCTTTGGCCTTAAATATGTCATGGTTTATTTATCAATGCCAGCGTTGTAATGAGTAGGTGGTGGATCGCTTAGGAAACAAGGAAGATTCATTGGCATGCCAAAATTCATTCGCCTTTGGACTGAGTTGAATGTTAAATCACAGTGGAAGAAGCAACTAAGAAAACCAATCTTCCACCTAGTTCGGGGACGGGAAACGCGGGAGCGGACACGCACAAAACGAGGTGTAAATAAGCAACCTTAAAATTTAGGGAAATTTTAGAGAAACCTGATTTCAGAGTCCTAAAAATTATAAAAATATTAAAAGTTTAATATTAAAAATAAAAAATAAAATCTCAATAATACGTCGATAACTATAAATAGTAAATTTTAATTTATGAAATCTACATTTAAAAGTTAATAAATAACTAAGTTAATAAACAGTAAATTTTAATTTATGAAATGTACATTTAAATATGATTATCATTTTGTATTAGACTATTATGAATCATAATTATCATTTGACATTTTTGCAATCATTAATGTAAAAATATAAATCAAAAAGTAAATTACTAAATTAAATCCATCATTTGACATTATGCAATGTTTCATCTAAATTTAATATTTAGAAATAGGCATTAATATTATGTAAGCTACATCTAAATTGAATTAATCATTTGACAATTGAAATTACACAATGCACATCGAAAGTAAATTCATCATATGACAATGACATAGAAAGCAGTGAAATACTATTAAATTTTTCAAAAAGTACTAAATAATAAATCACAAGTTCAATATGGCAGCTCCAAGTCACAAAATGAAAATCTCAGCGATCTTGTTGCTCCAAGTCACAAAATCAGGGAAAATTTTAAGAACCCCCCTAAATTTACATGTATAATAAATGGGCGAATCTCCATGGTATATAGGAAAAATGGAAGGCGATTTTATCAATAATATGATATGTATATATAATTTTTTGGCGAATCTCTCACCAGGCATGGCGAATATTTTACTCAATTATAAAATCTTGTGTTTATTGAATACACAAATGAAATCATTGCATTTCTTTAAAATATCTTTTTGAAATCAAAATTACCAAAATTACATATCGATAACCTAGTGGGTGTAGGATAAAATTCACCCGTGTCATTCACAGAAAGCATGAGAAAAAACCTAATACTATATATAAAACCAAGAAAAATTCAAATTCATCACTTCTAGGGACCTCGTAACCACCCTGCCAATACATAAGTATGTTCCTGTTTGCAATTAAAAAAATTACCCAAATTACAATCTGTTTACTCCACTTCTAGGGACCTCGTAACCACCCTGCCAATACACAAGTATGTTCCCATTTGCAATTAGAAAAATTACCCAAATTACAATCTGTTTACTCCAGCATATGTTGGAAATTTATAGAAGGATGACTAGTGCAATCAATCCATTCCTTTTAGCCCTGGATTTGTTTCAGTTTAAAACAGAAGTATACAAATATACTTGTCCAATGTCTATGCTTTAAACATTCACCTTAAGATGTTTTTACAATATAATTTCCTAAGTCTATTTAATATCTTCATTATCATAAAAACCAACCTATATCCATCTTAACTCCACATCTACCACTCTTAGGGGGAATGAAATCTATTTATCCCTCTGAGCACTTGGTAGACCCAGAATTAAGATGGATCTAAGATAGAATTTCCCCTTTAAATAGTCTATGCTCACATGAATACCATGGATTATCATAAACCTGGAGCTTAAAAATTACTATTAGTAATTTATAAAAATTAATAAAATTAATAGTTGATTTTTATTTTATTTTTATTTTAACCAAGCTAAAATGTTTAACATACATTAAATTACAACATCCATTTTTACTCTTGATCGATCAAATATTTTTTCACTCTATGCTAGTTTGCATATCACGATATTTGATACCTCTAGGGGGTTAGTAGATCCAGAGTAAAGATGGATCTATTCTGGTTTAATTCCCCCATTTAAATAGGCTACATTCCCAAGTGAATACCATGGGTCAATACCATGTGCCATTTTGGTGAATACCATGGGTCAATACCATGTGCCATTTTTATTTTTATTAATACTAATATTAGGGTTAATAATGTTTTTTTGCATGGTATTAATATAAAAAAATAAAAAAATGTTTTATTTGTTTACCATACCTCTCGTTTATTTATATTTTTATTTATTTACCATACCATTCATAAATACAAGGTGACTTATGGAGTAAATATAAAAAAATGTTTATTTGTTTACCATACCTCTCGCTTATTTATATTTTTATTAATTTACCATACCTCTTTTCAAATATGGTATTTGGCCCATAGGATTCACTTAAATAAACCTCTTTCTTGAGCCTTCATAAATAGAACGAGGGTTATGGACTAAATATAAAAAGAGGTTTTATTTATTTATCATGCGTCTAATTTATTTATATTTTTATTTATTTACCATACTTTTTGAGTAAGTATAAAAAGATGTTTTATTTATTTACCATACCTCAACTTTACTTATATTTTTATTTGTTTACACCCTTGCATGTATATAAGGTGACTTATGGAGTAAATATAAAAAATGTTTTATTTATTTACCATACCTCTCATTTATTTATATTTTTATTAATTTACCATACCTCTTTTATAAATATGGTATTTGGCCATAGGATTCACTTAAATAAAACCTATTCTTGAAAATGGGCGAATGGATTCACTTAAATAAAACCTATTCTTGAAAATGGGCGAATGGAAGGTTGTAACTCCTAATTTCAAGGGCTAAATTTACCTTTTTTACCCTCTCCCTTAAAATAAGGTGGGCTATTTGAGGTGATTTATAAAAATGTACTATGATACAAAATATTCTCCCACTAAAAATTTAAAACCCCTTAATTTCGCCAAAGGGCGAACATTCGCCCCTAAAATTTTCTATGCCCTCAACCTACACTGCTAGCCTTACAACAAAACCCCCAACCTAACTTAAGGCCAAAACTCCCAGCCCAACCCAACCCTAATCCGAATAATAGACCCGTCCAATCTATCCAAATAATTGAAACACCAGAAATAGGAACTGATCTAAGGGAGTCTAATGACCTTCAAGTAAGATCTAGGTGTATCATCGAAATGGAGGGAGATAAAACAACTCAAATTAAAAATAAGTTACCTATAGAACAACCCCCGCAAGAAGAGGATGTGACCAGACAACAAATCCATAATCAAGAAACCACATCCTCTCTCCGATTTCCAGAACGATTAATTATACACCGACCCATACAATATCCCGATTTTGACATTCTGGGAGAATTAAAAAATCTGTACATAAAAATTCCATTCCTCCAAGCCATTCAAGACATCCCAATATATGCAAAGACTATCAAAGAATTATGTATAAAGAAACCAAGGAGGAATATAACAAACAATCCAAGAGTCCAAGTAGTTGGCACTCTATCCGATTTATTATCAGGAAAAGAAACACCCGTTAAATACAAAGACCCAGGAAATACAATAGTAACCATACAAATCTATGGTCAAAACTTCTCAAATGCCTTAGTTGATCTAGGAGCTGCAATCAATATCTTAACAACTACCACTTTCCAAAAACTAGGCATTACATCAGTAGAACCAACCTCTACTTTATCAGAATTGGCTGACCGATCCATGGTTAGGCCAGAGGGAACACTACGTGATGTCATGGTATCTATTGACTCCTGGGAGTAAGTAGCCAACTTTCTAATAATAAACCCCAAAAACAGACTTGATGGACATCCATTGATCTTAGGCAGACCTTGGTTTGCAACTGTCAATGCTTACATTGGCTGCCAACAAGGCAATATGACCATAACAAGAGGGGAAAATATTAAGAACCTAGCCTTATACCCTCCAGCACAGCCAACTGTCACAATAATAAAAACTAACAAGCATCCTATATCATACCTCATTGAAAATATTAGATCTCCATTAACTATAAAAGAGGCACTTGATTTCAAAGGCCAAACAGAAGATGATGCCATTAACAATTTTATTAACCAAGCTAAAACTAGATCCCACATACAATTTCACATGATAGAAGCAACAATTGATAATGAATTAGAAGAAGATCCTCTTAAAGATACATACGAGCAAACAATACCCACTACTTCTGTTTCAAATAGAAAAATTGTAGAAATTGAGTCAGGAAAGACTTTAAACATCAATGCCAACCTGACTTTTGAACAAGAAGAGAAACTCATCCAACTATTGAGGAAATATAAACAAGAGAAACTCATCCAACTATTGAGGAAATATAAACAAGCATTTGCATGGGACTACCCTGATATGAAAGGAATTGATCCTCAATTATGTACACACCTCATTTACATAGAAAAAGATGCGAGACCTGTTCACCAACCACAAAGGAGACTTAATCCTCATCTATAATATGTTGTAAAAGATGAACTTCAAAAACTTTTAGATGTCAACTTCATCTACCCTATCTCCAATAGTAAATGGGTCTGTCCACTTGTGGTGGTACCAAAGAAAAATGGAAAGTGGAGGATTTATCTAGATTATAGAGAGCTAAATAAAGAAACACAAAAAGACTACTTTCCCCTTCCATTCATTGACGAAGTATTAGACACTTTGGTAGGAAAGAAATTATTTTCTTCCTTAGATGGCTTCAGTGGATACAATTAGATTTAGATTGCCGCTGAAGACCAAGGCAAAACCACTTTTACATGTCCTTGGGGAACATTCGTCTATAGAGTTCTACCTTTTGGCTTATGCAATGCTCCTGCCACATTTCAAAGGCTATTCTCAGCATCTTTTCAGATTTATTAAATGAAGGACTCAAAGTATATATGGATGACTCTACACCACACGGAGATGATTTTGACCCAGCATTGGATACACTGGAAAAAGTCCTACAACGCTGCATTGCCACTAGGCTTTGTTTGAGCAATCAGAAATGTTATATGATGATGACTGAAGGACTTATCCTAGGCCATTATATCTCAGCAGCTAGCATACAGGTAGACCCAACTAAAATTCAAATAATTTTTCTAATTCCTACTCCTACCACTCAAACAGAGGTACGTAGTTTTCTTGGATTTTCTGGCTATTATAGAAGGTTTATAGAACATTTTTCACATATTTTTGCTCCTCTATATGCACTGATAGGTAATGCTGACTTTCTTTGGATAGAAAAATGTGAACGTGCTTTCCAGGATCTGAAAAAGCTTGTGTCCACAACCCCAGTCCTTCGAGGACCAAATTGGGACTTTCCATTTCAAATTTCATTAGATGCCTCAGATATAGCTATTGGAGCAGTCCTTGGGTAGGAAGAAGATAAAAAACCATATGCAATTTATTATATTAGCAAGAGTTTATCTCCTGCTAAATTAAATTTTACTATTACTAAAAAGGAATTTCTAGCTGTAATACATGCTATCAATAAGTTCAAGCATTACATTACTGGATATCCTGTTCTCTTGTATATAGATCACTCTACCATAAGATACTTAGCAAATAAACCAATCACAAATGGCAGAATAACTAGATGGTTGATTTTATTACAAGAATTTGATATTACAATCAAGGGCCGACCTAGAAAAGAAAATCCGGTAGCTAACTTTCTCTCGCGAATGCCAAAATTAGTGCAAACAACAACAGTCGAAGATCAATTTCTAGATGAGCATTTGTTTGTTGTCACTGTTAAAACACCCTGGTATGCTGATGTTGCAAATTACTTAGTAGTAGGTAAATTACCGAAACATCTAACCCCCAATGAATGAAAACAAATTGTCTAGCGAAGTGCTCAGTTTTCTTGGATTAGGGGCTACCTGTTCCATACAGGGGGAGATATGCACATCAGGAGATGCATCCGCGAGGATGAGATTTTTGATATTTTAAAGCCTGCCATGACGGACCATGTGGCAGACATTTCACCGACCACAGAACTGGGCATAAAGTCCTGCCAATAGGGTATTATTGGCCCACAATCTTCAAAGATGCAAGGAAGTTCGTTCAAGACTGTGACAGTTGCTAAAGAGCAGGACACCCTGATCAGTTCGACAAAATGCCCCTGAACCCATAGCTAGTCATTGAACCATTTGACCGATGGGACCTTGATTTTGTTGGAACAATGAAGCCATCCTCGAACGAGAAAACATATATTTTGGTGGCAACAGAATATGTCACCAAATGGGTTGAAGCAGAGGCATTTTTGAGAGCTACAGAGGATCCTGTCATATAGTTCATGTTCCATATATTTCTACACTATGGGCTTCGAAGAGATATATTTACAGACAGTGGACCATAGTTTGTTGGTAACAAGATTGCTGTAACAATAAAAATTTATCATACCCAACACAAAATTACCTCTCCATATCACCCACAGGCAAATGGTTAAGTAGAAAGCAGTAATAAAATAATAGAAGCAATCTTAACAAAAGCCATTGCATCACATAGACGTGATTGGGCTGCAAGACTACCAAAAGCCTTGCAGGCTTACATAACAACATGGAGAAGCACTACTGGCTATTCATCATACCAATTGGTGTTTGGAAAGGAACCCATCTTTCCCATAGAATTCAAAATCTAAACACTACGAATAGCACAAGAAGTCGGCCTAGATATAAATGAGGCACAGATTAATAGATTATTGCAGATCAATGAGCTAGATGAAATTAGGCTCTCTGCCCTCCAAAACACTGCATTAATTCAACAGTAGCGAGCTAAGTGGCATGATGCTCTCATTAAAAATAAAGTCTTCCACGATGGAGACTGGGTACTTTTATACGATTCTAGGTTTCAGGATTTTCCCGGGAAACTTCAGACTGAATGGCTGGGGCCATACGAAATCCAGAAGGTACATGATAATGACACCCCTACTTTAACCACCATTGATGGATCTAGATATACGTTCAAGGCAAACTATCACCGAGTTCGACTATATCGTAAACCACTTACTTGGGAGTCCTTCTATCAGCAACTACGCAAAGACTTTGACATGCAAATTTTGGAGGAGGAGGAGAAATCTTCCTCACCTGTGATTCATTAAGTGATTCACCTGTTTTTACACTGTGTACATAATTTCTTTGTTTTGTTAAATAATTTTCTGTACATATTTGTGTATTAGCAGTTCGTTGTTCCTTTTCCAAGTAGCAAAAATTCTATCATTTTTCTTATTCCTTTTTTTTTCAAAAAGAACAATGCTTGCATTTATTTTCTTTTTTGTTATTTCTATTTGTTATTTCTTTATTTATTTCTTTATTATTTTATTTATTTATTATTTATTTATTATTTATTATTATTATTATTATTATTATTATTATTATTATTTATTTTTTTTCTGTCGTTGCTTCTCGGAATGGACAACTTTCATGTACACTTGGTTTTTTCTGTTGTTCCTTTTCCAAAGGAACAACACTTTTGATTTTTGTTGTTCATTTTCCAAAGGAACGACATTCACGTTTTCTGTTGTTCCTTTTCCAAAGGAACAATACTTTTGAATTTTGCTATTCCTTTTTCAAAGGAACGACAATTGTGTTTTATGTTGTTCCTTTTCCAAAGGAATAACACTTTTGATTTTTGCTATTCCTTTTCAAAAGGAACGACATTTGCATTTTCTACTGTTCCTTTTCCAAAGGAACAACACTTTTGATTTATGTTGTTCCATTTCCAAAGGAATGGCATTTGCGTTTTCTATTGTTCCTTTTCCAAAGGAACAACACTTTTGATTTCTACTATTCGAAACAACACTTTTGATTTTTGTTGTTCCTTTTCCAAGGGAACGACATTTGCATTTTCTGTTGTTCCTGTTCCAAAGGAACAACACTTTTGATTTTTGTTGTTCCTTTTCCAAAGGAATGACATTTGTGTTCTCTGTTGTTCCTTTTCCAAAGGAACACCACTTTTGATTTTGATGTTCCTTTTCCAAAGGAGCGACATTTTCATTTTCTATTGTTCCTTTTCCAAAGGAACATCACTTTTGATTTCTACTGTTCCTTTTCCAAAGGAACAACACTTTCAATTGTTGTTGTTCCTTTTCCAAAGGTATAGCACTTGCATTTTTTGCTATTCCTTTTTCAAAGGAACAACACTTATATTATTTTGCTCTTCCTTTTTGAAATAACAACATCCTCGTATTCCTTTTACTTATCCTTGTTCCCCTTGCTATTCCAATTTAAAGATGCATGTTGTTCCCGCTATTTCAATTTTTTTGGAACACAACTATGCACTTATGCAATGGATACAAAACGACAACATACTCAAATCAGTAAATTATGTAAAATCGCTATTTTTACAAGAAATTGCTCTGAATTGGTAAGAGGAAAGAGGGAAGGACACACTTATCAATTATTTTTACTGTCATTATTCTACTAATATTGATATGATTGGTTATCTTTATCATGTTGGTTCCTTTTAAATTCTCACAATCTTCTTTGATTATTATTAAGGAACAAGAAAAAAGGGTCTATATATTTATATTGAGATGTTAAGACTTATTCCACCATTCCTACTCTTAAGGAGTGCTCAACCACCCTTTGTGTATAAATAGGAAAGTACTTTATGAAGAAAAAAGGATGTTTATATGACTTGTTTCTATGAGTTGTCAAATGAAGGATAGGGGGTCTCATCAAGACCCAACCTACCATGATCATAAGGAAGAAAGTGAAGTGGCATTCCCACTATGGCCACCACACTAGGGATATGCTCCAATAGGCATATCAACAAAAAATAAATAGTCCTTGGAACAGGAGGTCTCATCATGAGCCGACCTATACAACTTTCACTCCTTCCTGGTGAATGGAATTATGGCTAACTGGTCACCAAGCCAGAATAATGGCCTACATTTTGACACCGCACAACACTTCCTAAGCATACACAAAGGATCACGGTTCCACGGGTGAAACAAATAACTATGTCAATGTTATGGACAACTGTCGGCAGCAGAGCTCTATTAATGGTATTGAAGTCACATTCCTTATACACCAATAGTAATCATAAACACCCTTCTGTCTCTTATACCTTTGTAATATGTCACATAATATTATGTATATTATTTCCCGAACCATTAAACACATGTAAATCTACTATAACCAATCATGACGGAAAAGTTGACAATGACCGCATTATACTCTGTGTGCACATTAGATGTCATATCCTCTCAGCCTCGCATCATATCACAATGGTCTGTTACTTTTTAAGCGATCTGATTATACACCTCGATTTCGGTAACCTGCTCCTTTTGTAAACATGGCATGTTGCCATACGATGTTCCTTTATGACTCTGTCCTAGGGTAGATCAGTACGCCGCTCCCTTATTTGACGGCCAAGGACAACCTGTCACATTGCAGGGGGGGGAGGTTAACCTCATCATTCGCTGGTATACGTGTTAGACTACTATTCAGGAAATTGTTTACTTGGGAATAATAGGGCTCAATGGTATATTATTTTTTATTGTACATGGCTTTTTGTTCCTATGCCATTTCCATAGTATGATCTACGGTAATTAGTAAGTGACTCAGGATTTGAGTGAGTCTTGCTATTTTGTTAGTTTCTCCATTTTCCAACAGTTTGAACAACCTGTTGTTCCATTGCCATACTCTAAGATTTTATAGTGAAACCAAAAGCATGGGAGGAAGATCAATTCAGAGAGAACCATAGGTATTGATAGTCTCTGATGCTGCACGAGAAATCCTAGCAAGAGCAGGTTGGTTAACTTATCTCAATCATTTACTTGAATCCAATGAGACCGTAGCAATAGAATTCTTGAAGAACTTGCAAGAAGATCACTCCATAGTAAGGTGGAGACACATAGCAGTCACCGATGACCTAATTGTAGAGGCCTTGGGACCACCAGCCACTGGACCTATGTGGATGTTAAAGAAGGAGAGACTGCAAAAGATCATAAAAGCCTTCCAAGATGAAGGCAAGAACCTAACAGTTAGAGGAAAGGGGGTTTTACTAGTAGCATTAGGAGAGCTGTGGGCAAAATTTAACCGTATTAAAATAGAAATGCTCTGTAAACTTACCTGCATTTTTAAATTAATTACTTCATGATGTTTCTCGAAGCATGAAAAAGGCACAACATGTAGAATCAATATTAAGTCACCATGGATTGATATGGTTGATAGTTAACCATAGCCTCACCCAGCAGCAGAGTAGCTGGGAAGAGCTAATTGCCATGATAGATAGGGGATTGACTACGCCATCCACAAAACGTAAGCATGCCACCTGTACACCATATGGACCATTGAAACGAAGGAAATCAGTCAGGTTGGCACAAATTAAAGCGAGGCTGGAAAATTCCCAAGGGGATACTAGCCAACCCGTAGAGGTAGACGACTCAGGGGATGATCAACCCCCACAATTAGAAGGAGAAGAGAATGAGAAAGGAATGGAAGGAAATGAGGAAGGAGGAATGGAGGAAGAAACAGAGCAACCTAAGCAGGAGGAAGAAGAAATAGAGCAGTTTGAAGACAACCCATTGCAAAATCCATTGCAAGAAGATGAATTGGCCAAACTTTTGGTCAATATGAGCAAGGATGCCCAACCTCCTAGCCCATCAAACCTCCATGTTGAAGAAGAACCAAAAGAACATTCTGCTCAGGATAAAAATGCACCCGAAGAATTACATGATGAGGAGGTATAAAAAAGAGTAAGACTGTTCATGATGAAAGTATGACAGGAGAGAAAAGTGGTATAAAGGAGGAATGATCAGTTCCTAGCTATACTATACTAGAATAAATTCAGGAAGAGGAAGGGGTGTAAAAAGAAGTCACCTAGGAAATAATAGGACCGGCTAGGGTTCTTACCCCTGAGTAACCCAAGCAGAGCAACAAAGGAGCACCCCAAGGAGAAAACTAGGGAATTGACCGAGATAACAATCCAGGCTCGAGTAAACAGACAATTGTTCCTTCTAAGGAAGTAGAAGAAATTAAGAGACAATTAAAAGAATAACAAAGATTACTGAATGTGATAGTTCAACTTTGACAACATATCAGGATTTTGAAAATGAGGAAGAGGGTAAAAAGGAATTTGTGGGGGATACATACAACCACTCCAGCGAGACCCCTCAAGAAAAAGGTTCAGAGGACTCGAGTCCACCCTGCGGTTCAAAACCCTATTGAGGAGCACCCTGCTGTTCCAAACCCTATCAAGAAGTAGTCGGCTATTCCAAACTCTATGAAGGAGCAGTCTGTCGTTCCAGACCTTACTAGAGAGTAGCTTTCCATTTAAAACTTGGTTGAGGAGAAGTCTTCTATTCAAAACCAAAAGGAAATGCCTTCAAATTTTACCCATGTTGAAGTACAAACGGATGATACATCGGCCTATGACAAAGAAATATAGACCGAGGCACAACCCTCTGAAGAAATGTGAACCACAAACACGAGGCAATGCAATAATAACATTCAAGTGAACCTCCTGCTCACCACTACCATGTGGGATAGTGATCCGAGGACGGTAACCCTACGAGAGGGTTTGATGCATGCTCAGCAAGCAGCAGAAAAACTCACAGAACAAACAGTTCCTTAAGAAAGGTATCAAGAATTACAACAACAGCTAAGGAATGTCAATTTATCTGATAGCCAAGCCTTTGAAGGATGGCAAAAGGAAGAAGAAAAAGTCACAAAGGTAACTTGTAGGTTAGATATAGTTATCAAGCAGATGGATACCTTATGCTCTTTATACATTGACGTCCTAGCATGTAGAGCCCCTGCTAAGAATTATGCCTTGTTTTTAATGGAACGATATTTGCAATTGAAAATAAAAGCTGTCAGAGCAGGAGCCCCTATACAAATTAATACCATTGATGATTTTATAAATTGTTGTAAGCACTATGGGGTAAAGGTTCAAAGATTACTATGTGAATTCTATCTAGATAACCTTGTGTTAGACGAAGAGACAGAGTAGAACCCCAACCCTTTTGTTGGGGATATCTAATTGCACGCATTTATTTCATTTGGGGTTAATCAAATCAAATGGCTTAAAACCTATAATGCCTTCCAAAGACAATAAAATGGATTAGACTTATGGGTAAGAGCTGAGCCTAGAAACCCAGTGCAGTTACGGAGGGAATATAGGAACCTCATGGGGACTCCAGGTGTGATTGAAGCATTAGGGCCCATTCATACATCAATCAATCGATAGGGAATAGAATACTTTTTCACTATTAAAGACCTTGCCATTGATGCGGGTAAATTTCGATATTAGATCTCTAATCCAAATATCCAACTCAGGGAACCATTTAATTATGAAAAATTTAAGTTAGCGACCGATCGCTTGAACCTCTATGGTGAATTTATCCTGAGAGCAGGGCCATCTTGGTTAGGATATAGGTTTCGGAGTTTTATTATTTGGCACCCTGCACCTGGATACCAAGCCCTGTATGAGATTCCTGAGGGTGAGACAGGCAATTTTTTTGAACACCTAGTTAGGCATCATGGTTGTAGACCACCACATGAGATCCCATCTCTAGCCTAGTCTCTCACTACCTTACATGTCAACTACAATGTTTTCATGAAGGCATGAAAAAGGGTAAGCAGGGGGTGCGTGGAGTACTAAAGAAGGTATGTTTTTGTTGATTATTTTTGCATATTTTCATTAAAACTCATAGCCCCTTTACATCATGAACTAGGTAGATAATAAGAAATCATAACAAAATCTGAAGGATTTCTATGCAACATGGAAACATTGATAGTTACCATTTTTACGTAGGAGAAAGGAAAAATGAAATATTGCCATTACAAAGAAAAAGACAGGGCCAAGTTAAGTGTTGTCCCTTTGGTGGGGAACCACATGCAAACAAGGCGTTCTAAATTAAAGGATATCAGCCAGGGAAAGGAAATGGAGATATCAACTCGGCATAAGAAAGTAAAGGGATAACTGGGAATTAACAGATTGGCGAATCCCTCAAGATCCTTTGATCTTGAGGAATCGCTGCTTTAACTATTTTTGCATCATCAATATCTCCACCTTAGGTGTTATAAAAAGGGGCAACACTGCTAGCCCGGGGCAATGGACTATCATTTTTCTATGTAACTTTTCTCTACATTCGAGACTTTGATCATCAACTCTCGTTGAGAAGTGATCCGCTATAATTCTATTTTAATGCGTTAATATAAACCTGGTTGTTGTTTCATCTTTGGTCCTAGAATAATCTCAAGCGGTGTACCCTTGGAGGCTAAGGGCCTGGCCCTGGTGGAACACTTGCTCCTATACTATTACCTTTGGTTTGTGCGTGGTTTTCCTTATCAGCTTTGTGTGGTAATCTAATATGTTCTGTAATTTTACATCACAACTTTGTTATATTTTATTTATGTTAGACTGAGTAATATAATTCTCTAAGACAGAAACATCATATGGATTCTGTAACGCATTGTTGTTCCTTGAATTGTTGAGACAATATTTCTGGTCTTTACAGAATACTATTTCTATTCAACTATGGAGTGTCTGTGTTGTAACATTCATATCACTGTATTTATCTATGGTTTACATTTGATAGCGATTGCGGTTCAGCTGACATTGCTATTCCATTATGAATTACAATTGCTATTCTTGATAACTAAGATTGGTATTGGTGGTATCGAAATTAGATTAATACTTTTCCTAAGGCATGCTATGTGTGCTATGACTCTGAGTATTGTTCTATATTTTTTTGCTAATCAGTTGCTATTATATTTCTGTGTGTTGTCTGGTTTACCATTAGAATAAAGATTTCTACCTAATTTCTGTAGGATACGATTGCTGCACTTATTTTTGACAGTGAAGGTGTTGTTGTTCATAAGACTTGGTTGTTGTTACATTTTCTAGTTGTTGTTCCATTTCCTAGTTGTTGTTCCATTTCTTTATTATTTGCGTTATCACTGCTTTGGTGTGTAGAACGATCAGAAACTGTAGTGGGCATTGACATTTTCTATGTAGTCCCTAGATTGACGATCTGTTCTTTGATTATCTTCAGTTACATCAGTTTATAAAGGGATGAGTTACTATTACTGGACCCTTGACTGATGAATTTCCTAGCATGATTTTAGCTTTAAAGTGATTTATTGTAAGTAGATCTTGTTTCAAACATCCGTTTACTCTTGTATTTTGAACACTATACTACTAGCATTACTCTGACAAATGAGAGCCTTAGACTGAGACACTCTTGGAAATAACAAAACGTTCTTGGATTGACAAACTAATGTGAGGTAATTAGAGGTGAAAAAGACCCTTTTTATGACTCAACACCAAGCGAAACCCCATGGGAGTTGGATCAAAGACTAAAGTGTGCAATTCGTGAAGCAAAAATGACATTAACAAATGGGCAACAACGCGAATGGTTTGTAGCATTGTTAATGCTGCATCTATAGAACGCGCTGGTGCAACAAAGACTAACCACTCAGGTTGAGGCTTTGGGCATTGCAATGAGATTACACGAGACTCCGATTCAAGATCCTAAGCTAGGAGTTTAGCGGGTTCACACGTAGCTGAAAAACTTGTGCCTAGAGATGCAGAGTTTGAAACAATAAAGGAAAACCCGCCGAGAGATGCGTGATGAAGTATGGTGTGTAAAATGCAAGGGCCAGGGGCACGATAAGGACCATTTCCTGGTGTTCACAAGCTACCTTGTGGGAGGAGGTTCAATGCCACTAAGATCGAAGGCACAAGCAGGACCACGTGTGGCACCTACGTTATGGTGTGCGATTTGTTAGATAGGAGTGAAGCATGCTACAGATAACTACCATCTATTACAAAAGTATATGTAGAATTCACATCAGTTGTTCTGTAATTTCTCCATGTTAGTAGGACATCATGAGCCCACCTATAGAATTTTATGAATTGATGATGGATCAAACTGATACCTACAGAGTTCAAGCCAAAACACAGGCCCTCAATCAAAATGCAGGAATGATATGCATCGAATTTCAGGGCTACAAATGAGGTCGAGGTGTAATGGGACTAGGAAGAGGTCGCGAACCGCTGATATGTTACAATTGCGTAGGACCAAGACATTATACACGTGATTGTATGAATCCAAGGTAGCCATCATGCTTGTATTGTACATTGTTTGATCATGAGACAGAGAACTGTCTTACACTGATTGCAGGGTTGCACGATAAAGGAGCACTCCAAGCTCCCCCGACTCAGAACCTGCAAATGATGAGGTTCGAGCCACGCGAGGAAGACCCTAATGTAAATATTGTGCTCCACAGTGCTATTATGACAGTGGATGACAAAGGAAAGTAGTCTGAAGAAAGTACCTAGGTTCGTAAGGCTACAACAAAGGAACCAAAATTTGATTAGAACACTAAGGAGACCTTCATGGAAGCCAAGGGGAGCTTCACAAATGCCTCCACTTCAGGAAGTAAAGATAGACTGGAGCTAGAAATGGACACATCGATGCTCACTATGTTCTTCGATACATGAATGAAGCTACTATGCAACAACAATGTTGTAAAGGGGTTGCAAGAACTCATAACTAGATTTGTTGGGACTGCGTTAGGAGAATTGCGCGTAGTTCGGAAGCTCAGGAAGCACACGACGTGAACCAGCCGAACATCCTACCTATCTCAGGAAGGGACATTAGATGGACCATGCATATTGGGGAATATGAGATGGACCAAGTGATTTTAGATCTAGGATCAGACACAAACGTCCTACCAAAGTAGACATGGGAGGGCATGGGCAGGCCTGCATTGCAATGGTCTCCTTTCCAACTGTGAATGGTGAACTAGAAAAAGGTTATACCCGTGGGGAGATTGGAGGGAATCATAGTAGATATCGAAGGGGCGAGTGTGCTAGCAGATTTCAAAGTGATAAAGATTGTTGATGACAACAATCCCTACTCCATGGTATTGGAAATAGATTGGGCCACTAACATGAATGGAGTAATAAATCTAAATAGCCCACCCTTGGAGTTCTCCTTGAATCTCACCCACAGTCTGGGGAAGACCTTAAATTAGGAAGGCTCTCAATCTAAGGAGAGGGATGCGGAAGCAGGCTCGACCAACGCCCACCCACCCAATAAGTAAATTGAAGTTGGAAGCTTGCTTGACATTAGGAAAGCAAGGACCGGCAGGGGCTTGCTTAATGTTAGGAAAGCAAGGAAGCTAGGACTTATGCTTCTTAGCCAACTGGTTATTAAGCTATTGGGCCTAATAGTCTATATTCTACTGGTCCTAGATCATATGATGAAACTAGTAATGCTCTTCCTGTATATCCTATTGGTTCTGGGAGAAAGTCACTACCTGTAGTGGTACCTTTAGACCCTACAGAAGGATCACGCTACACAGAACCAGTGTGTGACTATGATAGTGACAATGATCTGGATTGCATCTACGAGATAACTGTGTGGGGCCAAGATCGAGTAAATCCAACTGCGGATGGTTGAATCTCTTGGGAGCATGAAAAATCTTGCACATAAGATTTTGATGAGGAGATAGAACGATGGAAGAACTAGCTACCTGAGGTAGCCACACATAACTGTAACATGATGACAAGGTTGTTACACTACAGGGCAATAAAGGATAGAGATATGTCTACATATGACGAGTTGAGCGAGGTGGATGACTTCCTCAAATTTTTTTAAAGAGAAGTACTGGAACAATAGTGTTTTGATGCTCTAAAATGGGTACTGTGAGCTACACCTTCAAAATGGTGGGGGACGCACCAAACACGTTTTAAGGACTAGTGTGAATGCAGAAGGTTGATGCGCATGTAGTTTGGGAAGCATCAGATGCCATTGAAAGACAAGTATGATGGACAAATCGGCCTGCACACCCACCTATCTAATTGGATATAGCCATATCATGTGAAACCTATGTGAACGCACACTGTCCTCATGATAGGAGACAGAATGAGTAAGAAGGTGTGGGTAAGGCAATGGTGTGAACAGCCTCACCAGTTCAGACCATGAAGTATGGAAATACCAATTACACAGAAGAATATCCATGGAGAAGCTTTTAACAAAGTACGCAAAGTGTTGAACAAGGTCCACAATGTGAAGCGAACTGACGGGGGCCTGTGTGTACCAGTAGTTCTATGGGCTTATAGGACCTCGTGTAAGAACTTGACCATGTAGGCACCACCAAGGTTGGAGTATGGAGCAACCACTGTTAGCCCTATAGTACTTGGAGAGCTTAGATCGCACATGATAGTACCGGTAGATACGATGGTTCACAAAACATTGGAAGCAGAAATCTAACAGGGAAATTTTAGAATCGAAGAACTTGAACAAGAAAGGGTATTATTAAGGAAGAAAAGCACTCTGGTGGAGGGGGAACTCAAAAATCTGAAGGACAAGATAAAGGAATATTTTCTCAGCAAAAAGATGAGGGTAATAAGTTAGGATGTGTATGATCATGATGACAAGTTTAAGACATATCACCGCGAATTGATCAGTCTAATGCCTTGGCTTGGACCGCATATTACTAAGTGAATTGTCCAGGGTAAGATGTTGTAGATGGTAACATGCGCTATGCCGATCGTAACAAGAAAAGGTGGGTATTTCCAGGCAACAGGATGGATGATAGGATGAAACTTTACACGAGTGGTACGACCACATAACTAGCCGAAGGAAGTACAGTCTTAGCACTCCTGGCATTTGAAAGGAAGCATGAGCCTATAAACTTTTTTTCTCGGAAGTTGCACGATGTTGGAGCTGCGCGGATAAGCAAAGAGTGACAAGGTCCGTAACTATGCATGGGGGGCTATGCTGTTGCACGGGTTGACCAATAGGTGTCCATTGAAGTCACTATTCATGATGGATGCTCGACTTGAGACCAGATGGAGCGGGCGACAGGCATTTAAGACGCAATTTATGGGGAAGATGTGGGAAAATATATCACGAAGGGAGCATTAATGAGCCTGATTTGGGTGGAACAATCGAACTCAAATCCAAAAATCAATATAAAATACAAAGGGCTACCCAACAAACAACACTCAATCATTTGTGAATTGAGCTATAGAGCAGAGCCCTGATTGTTGTGTGCTGAGCATTAATTGCACCCTTGAGTTCGTGAGTGCTAGATTTTTGGATAGATACAATCGCAACAACTGGGGATGTTATGGAGATAACTAAAATGACCGAAGAGGATGTCATGCAGGCCTTGACTGTGGGGGATGCTCCGGAAGGCACTAAGGTTGTGGTAGAAATCCTGAAATCACCACGCATGCCAAGACCCAAGAAGGAAAAACAAGTAATGGTCCCCATACGTGTGTCCCCGTGGAACTATTGCACACCAAGCTGACAATGGAGGACAAGAGGAAATTCATTACCATCGAAATTGATGAAGAAGAAGAAAACCTGAAGGACATTCTCCTCGGAGAAGACTAGGAAAAAGGCATGGAGGCAGAAGCTGAGCCTGCGCACACCCACCCGACAAGGTTTCCCACCTATGTCCCCCCACGGAAAGGAAAAGCTAGAGTGACCAAGGACTTTGATGAAACCAAGAGCTCACTCCATACCCCGCTCCTCCCAGACAATATTATCTTTGAGGCCGTGCACTTGAGACTAGTATCGATCTTAAAATTCGAAGATTGGGAGATCGTTGATCACACAAAGTTCCCTCACCTTGAGACCCCACACCTCATGAAGCCAAGGTAGAACACCGCAATGGGGGTGACAGAATTAGAGTCACAAAAGTGGTTGCACAGAGTGGAAAAGGATGGGCTATTAAATCTTCTCTAGGTGTTGAACTTCCACCACGCACCAATTACCATTTTCATCATCAGGAAACTACTCTACCTAATGCATGATGGGTGTTTGTGTCTAGAGGAGCCCATCGCCATCATGAAAAACTTGATTCACCACATTTCTGGGCTTCCTTGCAAAGGAAAAGACCCCGTGGTCATATCGGAAGGGAAGAGAAGTGACTTGGCCATTGCGGAGGCCACGAAGAAAAAGTAAAAGCTGGAATGGAAGAAGAGGGGTTACACCATCTCTGGAATCAAGGACAAAGAAATACACATGGTGACCAAAATCTTGGCGGAAAGGTTATGCACAAGTGCTGCACGGATGAAGTACCCGTGCCAGTGGTAACACTGACTGAGTAGTTCGCGGAGGGAGTCTAGATTAACTGGTCTGCATTCCTCTACTAGGAATTCTTGAAGAATTGCTAGAAAGCCCAAGAAGAAGGAAAAATGTTCCACTATGTATAGCTTCTGCTGTCCATAGTGCTCATGGCTGGGGAATTGCTAGAGGATAGTCAATTCCCGATAATTGACAGGGATTTACTAGAGGCCTCGAAGTATGCTTGACTCTGGGCCACAAAGGATACCTCTAAGATCCTCGACAACAAAATATTCTGGGTGTTCATGGAGATGAACCTTAGAATGGGGCGGCAGTTGTCACCCATTTTCTTCAATAGTCTACAGATTTTTGTAGATTTCAATGTGGAGATGCATAACATTTATATGAGAGAATTGAAGTACTCAACTAAACAATGGAGGAAGCTACCCTTAGTAGCCACAGATGATGTCATCTTTAAGATCCTAGAGACATTGCCACCAGAGTGGCATGCCCTAGACATCATAGAGATAGAGAGTTCGGTGGCATATAGGAAGAAAGAAGAGGCCAAGATCCGCATCACACAAATGGAAAAAAGAGAAGGGAGGCAGCAGTAGCAACAAAAGTGTCGGTGGAATGGGATGTTGCACATAAAGCAACTAAGCAGGGAAAGGTCGTAGTAGTAGTAACAGCACATGAGGCAGTTGCGAAGGTAGGTGAGGGCCAAATGATGCCTTCACAGGGATAGGAAGCAGAGGAAGCAGAGACAGAAGCCGTAGGCATGGACTAACAAACCACGTCAATGCAGTTGAAGTGCCAACACCCAATAGAGCGATCAGGGTCATGTAAGAAGGTCAAGGCACCAAAGCTGTCTATTGACCTGATCACCCTAACCAAGGGTGATCTGCATGACATCGGCTAGACAGTGTCGAATGTCACCTTTGAGGCTCTCCAAGATTTCATGTAGGGGAACTAGATTGTGTTGGGGTTCCTGAGAGCGTAGTTACAGGATTTATAGGCGCGCTCTCCTGAGTTTGGTACCATTTCGACTAGCCTCACAGTAAAAACAACACCAACAGAAAAGATGTTGTGCGTGCAGATGACAAGTACCATAGTGCTACTGGAAAGGGCACTCCTGACAGCAAATGAGGCTGACAGTCCTACAGTGAGCACACTGAACGGTCTCGGTATTAATATATTTGCACTCTCACAAGAGACCTTATATGTGTTGCAGGATGGGATAACTACAGAGTTGCGAGCTAGGGAGAGCCACGCATTGCAAGTCCTTAGTGAGAAAAAAATCAATATTGAATAATTAAGCTTGCAACACGATGAATTGATGTCTCAGAATCAATATCTTGTACAGGTAATAAATGACACTTAACAAAGCGTCTAGGAGTTGGCCATCCCAGCAAACATACCAACAAAGGCGTGCATCCATAGGTTAACAGTAGGTGTGCACAAGGCATGGGAGGAAATGACTAAGGTGCAGCTAAAGCTAAACCTTTAGATCACCGAGCTGTAGTTAAAGGCGCAACTATCTACCCCTCCAAAAGTTAGAGACCAATGTGCTAGCACTATCACAGTGGGACTAGATGAAATTGGCAGTGTAGTGTGAGACTTGACCAACATGTTCGAAGAATCACTTGAGGTCCTCACAAATTTGAAGGACGACCCAACATCCAACACTTCGAGATAGAGGTGCAAAAACTCCAATATTAGTATGACAATGTCTGAGGAACTGCACATATGATGGTCCTCACTCAGAGGCTCACGTGAATGCAACGAGCTAAATCACTAAAAGAGTAGGTGGACGCAACATGAAACATGGAAGCAATCCTCAAGGTGCATGTTCAACCTTGGATCAACGAGGCCTTCACCATCATAGCCGAAATTGAAGGCAATCTTGCACAGATGCAAGGGATGCATACCTCAATGTAGAGAAGTAATTCTGAAAAAGAGGTTTTAGAACAACGTATGCAACAGATCTAGCAAGCAACAATTCAATGTGTTGAGGACCTTGTTGTAGTTCGAGAACAGTTGGAGGGACTCCACGTAAACATGTCCACACCAATAAAGTGACTAGAGGGCGAGTCACATTGTATGTGTTGGGGGCCTATTGGGCATGGAATCTCCCCAAGGCATGTTTTGGAGCGTAAAACCCAAGTTTTGAGAAAGAATTTTGTAAAAGCTCTACGAATTGTAGGAACGGAGTGCGAAGTCATAATAGAGTCACAGGGTTGTCAACCCTAGTTTTGTAATGTAATGTCAGCTAGATAGACCTACCCATGGTCTGCGAATTATGGTATTGTATAAATAGAGTAAGGCTCTAAGTGTATAAGATAACTAGTAATGAAGAGAATATAATAATGAGAAGTCTAAGTGATTGAGTCAAAGTGTAAAGTGTGTATGTCGGTCATAGAGTAGGAGAAGTCTCTGCACCTGAGTGCGCAGAGAGCTAATAGTCCATAGTTGAGTGCGCAGACCCTTGGAGCTAAGTGTGCAGGGTGGGTTGAATCTGTAACCATTGGAAGAATTAATAAAGAGAAGTTTTTCTATAATTTTGTGTACCTTTTTGTGGTTTAATGCATGATTGGATATAATTTGCAAGTATACTGTTTATTTACTACACGAATTTGTGTGAATGTTTTATACTGTTAATTATAACTGAAGACATTTGTGTAGGTCAAGGTGTTGAATTAGTATTGGAAGATAAATAAGATATCAGGTAATAGCGCAAAGCGCGGCACGACCCCTGGGTACGGCTGTGCGAAGGCAGGGTATTATGCCACAAGGAACGGAAAGTGCGTGAAGACACCTACACGTAGGAACAAACAAAGGACCATTCAAACCTCTTAGACATCTCAAGTGTGCAAAAACCCGGTTCTAGTACCCTCCCATACTAGTTTAGGTGAGACCTCATTCCGCGCTCCACGGAGTATTACCGAAAGGGCCAATAGTAGAGGGATTTATTTGGCTAATTAAACTCAGAACCTGGGTTAGGCCCCAATAAGCCAACACAGTGTTTGTGTGGGGGAACAACTAGTGCATAGGGAAATTAATGTTACACTATTAATGGTAATCTATGAGATTTTAGCACACAATCAATTTGTTTTGAAATGTTGTACATAGGAATTTATATTATATTTCAAGTATATGATTTTTCTATTGGTCTTAGGACAAAGTGTGTTATTTCATTGAGCATTGATATTAGGATTGAATTTGGGTATGTGTGGGTGAACATATTAGTTAATATTACTAAGTTTCAATGTGTAGATCTTTTATTATTTATTTGATAAGAATGAAATTAGCACAATGTTTTTCTGGTAGAGCGAGGGGTGCATATGGAAACTAATGCTAAACTACTGATGTTAATATGTTGTTATTATTACTAAGTTTCATTTTTCTAATCATTGGCTATGCGAATTATGGGGTATGGGTGACGATTTTCTTAATAAATTCTTATGTTAGCCAAAAAGGAAAATAGACAACTCCATAAATTAAGTTGTGCAAATATTTTGAAATTAAGTTACGAATAACGAAACAACAGCTTAATCATGAACATAGGTAAATGTCATGCATAGAAATTAATTTCGTTGTTTTTGAATTTTAGACAAATTTCTTGTTCTAATGTTCAAAGAATCTACATATCCTCGAAAACATAAGCGATGAGTGCTTCATTAACTTCTATCTCAAGCTGAGAATGAGAAGGCGGCATTAGTAACATAGTGGTAGGGAGAAAGCACAATCTTTAATATTGATCAACAATGTCTTTAGTGTAGAATAAGTTATTGTTGGTGGAGTGTGGAAAATTCACTCGATCTTCAAGAGGTGCCCATTGACATTTGTGCTTAGGTGAAAACCTCCCCACAAATTGATTTCAGTGGATGGAGATGTTTCACTAGGGATACATGAAGTCTAAAATAAATTAAATAATAAGAATCACTCTTTTCTTTAAATAAGAAACATTAATTGATTGTAATCAGGAATTTAGTAAACATTAATGAGGAAATGTTACTATTTTATTCTAAATAACATAGAAACTATTCACGATTCATAAGTTCTAGCTTCGTAAACTTACTTCCATTTAATCAATAGAATGGATCATTGACCAAATTCTTCATCTTGTCAATTATAATATTATTTGTTGAGGATATGGGGATATGATATCACCATTAATGACAATTACACCATTTCTTGTGCGTTGGTAGTACATCATTTCCCAGTATTCCCCGCATAGAACATTATGATTCAGTAGGGCTGCCTCGTAATCGTAGGGATTCTCTTAATGGACCATATTAGATCAGTGGATAATATAAGCTCTTGTTCATTGTAGCTACTCCTTTAACTCTTTTATGAATGAATAACATGGCATTATCTATTTTAGGTGTGATTGTTGCACTACTCTATTCTTTTGTTGGGTTTGTTCTGTTGGTTGTTGTTTTATATAGTTGTAGTAGATTCGTTGGACTTACCATTTTCTATAGACAATTATTACACTATATTTATACACTTATGTGTGGAAAGTACATGAAATATTTTTTAGTTTAGTTTGAAAAGGATAGCTTACACATGTGACCTCTCAAATTTGTAGCAATTCCCGCTAGCGCAAATTTTTTTGGTTGTATCATTTTGATCCCCAATAAGTTGTAATGAGTTTTTCCATGCATGTCATTAAGGAATAATGCTATCTATTTTATTTCAATTCAATTGTGATAATTATAGCTATTATGGTAATTGTTTCGTATTCAGATAGGGATAACATGATATTGCATATTGTCACCTCCCCTCACTGTATGTTGTCAATATGGCATCAAAGCATTGTATCTAGATAAAAATGAGGATGATTAAACTCTAATTAAGAAATAACGTCAGTTGTTTTCTAGGAATTCAATTGTCATTATTATAACAATTATGGTCATTCATTCATATTCGGATACAAACTGTATTAAATTTCTTACTATCACTTCCCTTGGTTTTATGTCATCAATATTGCATTGAAGGCATTTGAGTGATTAAAAATATATATAACAGTGTATTTGGATAGTAATTTACCTAATGACGGGTCATGATACAACTAGAGTGAGTTTTTCACCTTTGTAATCGCTTGGTTTTATTCCCCATTGAGACATGGTTTCTCTATTTAGTGACAAATAATTCTTACAACATGTATTCATAAATGCATGCTGCATTGAGCTCTGAATATGAGTAAAATAGAGGAGTTTCATAGGACATTGTACCATAAATGAACACATTCAAGCTTTCAATTTTATCCTAATGGAATCTCTCAATATCATACAAAAAGAACCAAGTGCTAAACATAAATCAACGAAAGCTATTATGGAGTTGAGATGTTATTCAAGCTCATTTGAAAATAAAAGATGTATTTTGCAATATATCATAAATCTAGAAAATAACTAACACTCAAATGACCATGGTTTTTTCTCTTCACAACATGAAAGTTCTTCACACAAACATTTGGTAATAGTTGTATGGAAAGAAAACTCCTTTGCGCTATAGGAAAAAGTGTTTCTTTGGTTAATTTTTAAACTCTTTTTCTTTTATAACTTTTACAGGTATATCTATACAGAGGATTAAAGATAGCCAAAACGCCCTACTTGATCATAATATTATGTGTTGGCAATATGGGAAAATGATGCACATCCAATGCACCATAAATTATGCACTTGTTATTAATGGTGATATAATATGCCCATATTCTTAGCACATGAAATTATAATTGATAAATTGAACAATTTAATCAATGATCCGTTGTTACATAATGGAAGTAACTTTTACAAAATTGAATCTTATTAATGATGAATAGTTTCCATGTTATTTTAAATGAAATAGTGATGTTTCTTATTTAATTTTTATTAAAGTACTTATCACAATAAATTTACATTGTTTATTTAGTCAAATATTTAAATTAATTTATGATTTGGACAAGAAGAAAAGAGAATTACCAAATGCTAATTGAATGATGTAAATCAAAGTTTAATGGTCTATGAGAATCAGTAGACTACAAAACATTAATGGTCAATTATTTTCATGTTATTTACTATTTATTAGACTTTATGTATCCCAGATGAAACCTCTATGTAGGTTGAAATGTATTATCAGAAAACCTTCTGCCTAAGCACAAATATCAATGAACCCCTCTTATAGACCAAGTATGGTTTCCATACTTTAGCATAATTAACTTCTTATGTGCTACAAAGTTTGTTGATTAATTGATTAAAGGTTATGCTCCACAAATAGTAAAAGTTTTAACGCGTTACAATTAAAATATCTTTAGACACTTTCCTCATTCTACATGAATTCTGCACATGCATTTGTCCTCCACATAACCATCATGCATGCTCAACTTCCTTATCACACCTGCTTTCGCACTCAATACTGCCCTTAGTCATTGACATTTGAAGCTGATATTAAATTACCACCTACTTCTATTTTTCACCTAAAGTATGCTACATAGCTAATCTTGCCCTTCAAATATTTTTATTATTATTATTAAACTTATGTAACAAATTTTTCATAAAACTTAGATCCTTTTATTTATTATTTACACTAAAAAAACACTATTCACAATAACTAGGGAAATACAATCAACTATTTCTATCAATTCAATTGTCATTACTAGAGAAATTATTGTAATTCATTCATATTCAGATACAAATTGCATTAACTTTCTTACTGTCACTTACCTTGGTTGTACACCATCAATATTTCATTGAAGGCATTGGCATGATGAAAAAGTTAACTAAAAATGTATCTATATAATGGTCTAGCTAAGGACCTATGTCCGACAACGCAAAGGTGCAAAAGAGATAGTGAGTAATATGATGCAATACATATAATTTTTCACTTACAAAGTTTAACATAAGAAAAAAAGATAACCGCAATATTAAAAATGAAGGACGAAAAACTGATACGTTAGTAAAAAAAGCAAGAAAATTACAGATTGATGGTTCACACTTCCACATGTCCTATAATCAAATCTTCTTCTCAATGAAATGTGGTTTCGTACACAACTTTGTGTGCACTCCACACAACGTTTACTTAATTAACTACTAATATGTCTTTTTTATAACTAAAATATTAAAAATAATATTAACGATAAAGTAATCTGGTGCAAAGTATGGATATTTTCACAAAGAAGACTTTCGTAGAAGCTTATAAACAAAGAGATATTTGAAATATTCTAAATTAAAATGATAGGTAACATTTACAATTAAAATATTACCAATAATTTTATATACGTTGGTCACTTAATAAAATATATACTCGCTCTGGTGGAGTCTAACCCAGAGCATGTGTGGAGGAAGCATGTCTTGATATAGGATTTATTCAAGAAGTTGTGGAGAAGTTGTAATGTAGAGTAAGCATGGGTTGAGAAAGAATTGTCAGCGAAATACGGAACCCACTTAATTAGATGTAGAGATAGCAAGATACACATTATTTATGACTAAAATACTAGCAAGAAAAACCCAAAATTTTGGCGCCTGCTTTAGTGTTATTACGAACAAAAAATATGCATTGTTTAATACTAAAACATTAGCAGTAAAAGCCTTTAGTTCATAGTGCAGTGACCCTCACATTGAAATCTTCCTATGCATAATGATCTTCCTCCACACTTCCATATATATGCCTAATTTCAAACATATTTGGAAATATGGACACTTGCATTATTTACAACTAAAATATTATCAATACTATAAGCATAAAGTATTACTTTTAATAATAAAATTTTATAAATCAAAGCCTTGAATGTGAAGTGTGGAAATCCACACAGTGAAATTTTTAAAGATTCCTATGTATAATGAATCAATTAAATAAAAATATTATTCATTATTTACAACTAAAATATTATCAATAAGATATTCAGAGAGAATGTTATTGCAAATAGAAAATATGGACTATGTTTTCATACTAAAATATTAGCAATGAAAGATTTAAATGTGAAGTTTCACACAATGAAAGCCTAAAATATTCTTGTGCACAAAGAACCTTCTTTGTAATTCTACACATCACACAAACAGAAAATATGCTCAATAAAATGTGGTTTTGTACAAAATCACTTATAACAGTAGTATACATTATTTCAATTAACATATTATCAATAATATAAGCATAAGTAATGTATTGTCTGCACAATGAAAACTTGAAACCTTCTTCTACCGAATGAACATTATCAACACTTATGCGCATTCTATAAACGAAGTTTCTTCTTAATGGAATGTGGTTTTATACATAAGTTTGTGCGCACTTTCCACAACATTTACTCAATTGGCTACACATATGCATTATTTATAATTGAAATGTTAGCAATAATATTAGCAATGGAAATGTTTAGAGAAAAGTGTGAAGAACAACAGTTTTGCACCAGAGCCTAAAGATAAGAATTATTTACAACTAAAATATTACCAATACTTTCATATATTTCAACCACTTACTAAAATATTAACAATAAAAGTCTTTAATGCAAACATATTTATCAATTAAAATAACTTCCAATGTTAATGGGTGACTAGATATGGGAGTCTCCAAAGGTATTTGAAATTATTCAAAAATACAAGGATAAGCATTATTTACACAAAAAATATCACCATTAACATCGTATAAATCAATATCTTACTAAAATATTAGCAATTATAGCCTTAAATTCCAACCCATTTATCAATTAATAATACAATTGATCGAAAGACGTTATTGACTATGAAAGTAGCCTCACTCTGTGAAAATATTTATGCAAAGAGAATAAGCTCATTAGCGGATATATCCATTTAGTAATTAACATAGACTATCTGAAACTCATAGCTTTTAATCTAATCCAAGACAACTCAATCAAATGCTAAAAATCAGTCCATAAAATAAATATGTATACTTGAATTCACCAAATAGATATCGAAAATATTATTTTATAATATCGATAGATACATTGTTATCAATATATTTGTAACTAGCCGTGATAACCTCATTATCTGTGGATTTACTGAATCGATATTAGTGGTTAATTAGTAGTCGTATTAGTGGTATTTAAGAATCGCAACTTAATGGTTTTCATCTTTATCTATATACGTTATATATATTTTTTTAATTATTTTTCAGGCACTGGCAAATTCAAAAAAATAAAACTCCCTCCACCAAGGGAATTATGGCCCTATCAGAGCTTGCTCAGCTAATTGAAAATTAGAAATAACATTTATAGAACATTAGAAATGATTTTTTAATTTATGATGTACATGATCACAATAAACTCCTATTTATTTTATCTCATATATCCCTAATATTTATTATAAGTATGTTGAAATCATTAAAGTAATAAATGTTACCAAACTAAGAAAGAATATAATTTTTAGATTTCGACATTTATTTTACCAGCTATGGTTAATGGTTGCTTTGAAATTTTCAATTGTTATTTATTGAAAGTTTTAAACATATTTATAAATCTATAAATTAGATTTGAATTCGAAAATGACTACGCAGAAATGGCGATGAGGACTATTGGCATCACACTATTAGTCATGATTAACGGATTTAGTAAATGGTACACCTTGTCACAAATCACGAAAAAATGTATAAGTGGTTACCTGGAAGGAATTATGGAAATTAGCTTTGTATCGTGATCTTGAAAATCGCGTATCAAATTGTTCGTAAATCAAATCCCCTTGTGCGTTTTCCATATTATAGTATCAAAATAAAACAAATCCTTAGTTATTTAGTGGTGGGGGCTAACTTGGTAAGTAAATCAATTTGTGATAGTGTTGATGGTGCTGGACCCACAAATATGTCAAGGGGACCTCCCCGATAAGAAGTCCAAATTAGACCTCAAACCTTCGGTGTAGGAGTCCTAGAAGTGGCTCATAAGGTAATGCCTTGACCTCGATGTTGCACAGAGGCAAGTAAGGTAACTCTATTATTAGCAAGGGCATGGATGGTGTAGTGAGTAAAGGAAGGTGTATGAGAGGTTCCAACACTTCAGAGGGACGGGAAGGTGAAAGTGAGTTGTAGGTTGAGAGGGATGAGTCCATCTTGGCTAGGAAAATACCACACAAAGGACATGCCTAGGTTTCATTGGAGCAATCCACTCAGATGCGGTAGTCACAACATGCATTGTAAGCTAACACAAACAACAATCATGGATCAGTCGAAGACAAGTGTGACAGTTGATATATCAAGGTTAAAGTGAATGGTCCGTTTGATGTCTGAAAGAGTAATCAACATGGACGGTGAGAGAATTAACAACATATGCAACACATTAACAACAAGATTCATATAATTGCATGTGAATCATTTCATACACAAGTACGTAAGTTAAGCAACACATATCATTAAAGAAACTGAAGCAATACAACTACAATAACAACATATGCATGAAAATGTGCTGGCTCTTATTATATAAAGAAGTGTAAGTCACAATCATACAATACATCCATGTAAACCTGCTAACCCCAACAGTGGAATGTTACAACAACATCTGCCTACTCCTCCAAAGAGATGTACTAGTTTCATGCAATAGAGAAGCCAAGTCATGTTATAATATTGTCCAAGCCTTCTTCAAGATAGTCTTAGTTGAAGCTTGGTTGGCTAAAGGCCCATACAACGAGTTATGAGGGAAACTTTATAGCAAAGGGTGGGGTGACATGTTAGGTCCCTATAATACTAGTGATTACCCCATTACTATTATAGTTTCATCCCTTATTAATATTGTTATGCCCCTGTTATCCCCATATTGTTATTACTATGCCCCATAGGATCCCTCTACTATTATTTTTGTGGCTTTATATTATTATTGTTAGGTTGGCTAGGTTATATTGTGACTCCTTAGACTCCTGTATATAGAAATAAGGTTTTGTCATTTGAATCATCCAAGAATTGTTCATTTATGTAATGTAAAGGAGGTTGCCCCCTCGAAGAGGTTGAATTCTAAGGTGTTAATCTATCCTTTCTTGAGCTAGTTTCATAACATTTGGTATCAGAGCTTTGGATTCTAGGGTTTTTCTACTCCAAACAATTCATCGTGGCATTTTTTCTATAACTTTTTTTTGTGATGTTTCAGAAGCTAAAAAAAATTGAAACTATTTGAGAAGAAATTGCGTTGAATCTCAAATCCGAATTTCAGAGCTTTTCACACTATATTTGCAGAGATATGGTCTGAGGAGGTTTTCCTTTTTGTAGACTCTTGAATTACATTCCAAACAAGTGACCTGGGGAAAATCATCATAACTTTCTCTATGAGAATCGGATTGAAATTTTGTAAGAAGGTATAGAAATAGGACGGACTGTAGTTTCTTCTATATATTTTTCAGAGCCAAAGGTCAAAACAGTGACTCATGGCACGTCGTACAAGTTCACTCTACTAAACTAGTCTATAATCAAGTCATTGTGGGAGATTTTGCATAACTCTTCCTTGGAGAATCCAATTTGGATCACCCTGGTGGCATTAGAAAAAGGATAGAGAGGGCTACTGCAGTTCGCAATTTCAGAACTTAAAGATACGAAAGTATAGAGTTACAGTCGTTTCAAGATTGTGTTCCTAAAATCAGGAAAAATCAAGATGAGGAATTTTAATGGCAAGGATCCGGTAAATTGGATAATTCAGATGGAGCAATATTTTGATCTACGTGGTCTACCACTGTTACAAAAGGTATGCATTGCATATTCGTATTTAGAACCAGATCAATTTTTATGGTATGAAGGGCTTTCTTCTCGTAAACAACTTCTTACGTGGTCAATTTTCGCGAAGGAAATGATAGCACATTATGAGGATACAAAGAGCAACACCACAACAATTGGATAGAGTAAAAGGGCTTTGTGACATAGTGGAAAGCAAAATGATAGAAACCAGGAAGCATATCTCTCAAAAATATAAAGATGGGAGTGTTGTTTCTCCTAGCCTTCCACAACCTACAAGGGTTACACCACAACAATTGGAAGAAAAAAGAGAAAAAGGGCTTTGTTACAATTGTGATAGAAATGCACTAAAGGTCATAAGTGTGCTGAGAAGAAATTATTTTACATAGAGTATGAAGAGTAGGAAAAAAAGGATCAAGAAACATCAAAAGAAGAGGATATACGCGAGGACCCAACCCCGGAGAAAGAAGAAATGAATCTGACCATATCTTGTAAAGCATTGGCAAGAATTACCACTCCTCAAACTCTCAAGATAGAAGGACATATCAAGAAGAAAAAGGTTCAAGAAGTGAAATATCACATTAATAAAGAAGAAATGAATCCAACCATATCTTGTAATGCATTGGTCGGAATTACCACTCCTCAAATTATCAAGATAGAAGGACATATCAAGAAGTAAAAGGTAATAGTGTTGATTGATTCGGGAAGTACACATAATTTTATTCATTGTAAGATAGCCAAGGAATTGAATTGCTTCCTATATCCAACACCAGAGTGTCAAGTGATGGTTGCAAGTGTAGGAACCAGAAATTGCTTTGGAAAGTGCCATAATATCAAGCTATCCATGGGAGAATATGTATTGAATAGCCCAATGTTTTCCATTCCAATTCATGGTGCTGATGTTGTACTAGGTGTCCAATGACAACAATCCTTGGGTACAATAGCTTTTTATTTTCAATAACTTCTCATGAATTTTTTTTTGGAAGGAAAGGAAGTTGAATTAAGGGGTATCATAGGGAAACTGAGAAAGATAATCAACTCTAATAGACTGACAAAGTTTCTAAAGAAAGAAAAATGAGACGTAATTGCACAATTATGTTCGCTAGAGATTCCCACATCGAAATCATATATTTCTCTAGATCTCCAGAAAGTCTTGGACAATCATTCTAAGGTATTGGAGACTCCCAAATGCCTCCCACCTATTTTTGATCATGATCATTCTATTCATTTCATTCCAGGAAGTGTTCCTCCAAACATAAGGCCTTACAAATATCTTTATGCCCAAAAGAGTGAAATTGAACGTATGGTTGCAAAAATGCTAGAGGCTGGTATAATTCAACCTAGTCAAAGTTATTTCTCTGCTCCAGTCAAGAAGGATTGGTCATGGCCCATGTATCCAGATTATAGAGATCTCAACAAACTCATTATTAAATATAAATTTTCCATTCCTGTCATTGATGAAGTATTAGATGAATTGCATGGATTAATTTACTTCACCAAGTTGGATCTTCATTCAGGATATCATCAAATAAGAATGAAGACTGAAGGAATTCTGAGAACAACATTATTGAAGAAAGATGCATTTTCATGTATTCCAGAAGCAATGAAGGTATTTGAACATCTTAAAGAGGTAATGTGCCAAGCAACGGTCTTAACTATGCCATACTTCACAAAAACCTTTATTGTGGAATATGATGCATCAGGAAATGGAATTGGTGATGTTTAAATGCAAGAAGAAAGACCCATTACTTTTGAAAGTCGTCCAATCAAAGGAAAGTATTTACACAAAGCTATTTATGAGAAGGAAATGTTGACAAGACTACATGCACTTAAGAAATGGCGACCTTACATGATGAGAAGATCCCAGTTCAAATAATATTGCCAAAACTTGACGAGGAAGGAAAAATCATATTGGAACCTGAAGCAGTCACAGAAAAAAGAACCTGATAGCTACGAAATCGATAAATTTCAAAGTATCTCATCAAGTGGAAGAACTTACTCGTTGAAGATTCCACATGGGAGGACAAAAATCTTATATAGAAGCACCCATAACTACTCAAGCATTGAGGACAACACTTTTTCAAGGAGAGGGGCATGTTAGGTCTCTATACTACTAGTGTAACCCCTTATTGTTATTAGTGCATCCCCTTATTATATTTTTGTGCCCATGTAGTCCCCATATTTTTATTATTGCGCCCCATAGAAGCCCACTATTGTTATTATTGTGCCCTTACATTATTATTGCTATGCCGGAACTGATTATATTATGACCCCTTAGACTCCTATATATGGAAAGGAGGTCTCGTCATTTGTATCATCCAAGAATTATTCATTTATGTAATGTAAAGGAGGTTTCCCCCTCGAAAAGGTTGAATTCTAAGGTGTTTATCTCTCTTTTCTATATTTTTGTGAGCTAGTTTCATAACAACAAGTGATGAATCAAACAAACGATGTGGAGAAGGATATGAAGATCACTTTTCCAGAAAGCATCCTCAGGGCATCGATGAAAATGATTATTTGAAAAGTAACAGAGGACCAAAGAAGTCCAAATCTAGCCAAGAAGATTATGGTGACACCCATCATTCTATAAATAATGCTGGTGGCAATATCAATAAGAATTATTCGATGACTATCAAGGAACAACAAGCTAATTTGTCCATCAAACGACTTGGAGTCTTGTTGGAACATATTGGACCTGAAAGGAAGATATTTGAGAGGGATAAGCCAGCTATCCCTAGTACTCATAAAGAAAATATTATTGATCCAACACAAAGTAGTAGGACCTTGGGTTTATTTCCATGTGTGATTACTTTACAAGGAAGAAACATGAAATTTTCCCAAATTTCAAAGAAGGATCAAATTATGAAGAAGACGCTTTTCAACTCTTGTAAAATGGAAGGTACTAAATTGGGGGATATGTATCATCATCAAGGTAGAAACAAAAAGACCTCCACTCAGTTACTCAACAACATAATTATAGTTTTTAATTGAAGTAAGGGGAGAATACACCAGAAATGGTGCAGTTCCTTCGGGAATGGCCTAATTGAGAAAATGAGCCATTGGCATACTTTCAATGAAGAAGCTACAAAACCATATCCTCCACTCTTTGTTAAGGAAATTTGTAGGCCATAGGGTATTAAGACTTTAAATATTGAAACATTGTTAAAGGAAGGTGTTTCTAGTACCTTTTGGCCCTTCTTAAATGAATATGATTATCAGTCAACCAACAGTCCGTCTCCTTTGAGGCTTTGTAGATTTTGAAATGAACACCTCAGAAAAACCATGAAGGAATTTAGTGTGGTGAATTCAGTAATATAGCCAAGTGCATTTATTTTAGATTTCCTTCCTAAATGTGCACTAATTTCTGATATGACATTTACACTGAAGAATATTATTGGCACTATTGGAAAGGTCAAAGAATCAAATTCCAGTGGAGCTAGATTCTTGTTACATAATCTGTATGTATTAGTTTTTGTGGATAGGTTGCATTCAACCTCTTCAGGGTTTTACCCACTCGATGGAGTCATTCAATAAGAACTTACAATCTATACCCTTGGAGATTTAGTTGCACATTTTCATAGAATGAAGCCAGATGATGACCTTTCTTACTATAGAATTATTTCTCCCTACAAAATTTGCAAGGCTCTATTTGTAGAATGCCTTTTGAGGCATTAGGCTTGCCACCCTTTGAGAAGTAATGGAGAAATTAACGCTATAGAAGAACTGTTGGCTTTTCCATAAATTGATGTTAAGGGATTTTGGGGCACATCAAATAATCATATGGTACCCTTGATGGGGAATAATAAATTTCATCAAATTTACAATGTTATCAAAAGGCTACAAGATGAGATTGATGGACCTCCAAAATTGCACTTGTTGTGGGAAGCTTCAACAGTGAAAAATATAAGTAAGGCTAATACAATACCCAATCGATTGGAACTTACAATTAAAAGGAATTTCTCTTTCACTATGGAATCTCAGAATGTTGTATTTTCCTTCCCATTGTATAGTGAAGGTGTTGAATTCACTTATTATAGAGACACCATGGTCCACACAGTTGTACGTGCTTTGAAACTTGCTATATATAGAGGAAATGAAAGTGTCAACAAGTTTCTCACAAGCCAAATAATGTTATCATACTCAGATTTGGTGAAATTCCTCAAGCTTAAAAGCTTAAAATTAGATGTTCTTGTTGTTCGTGCAGTATAGGTTGATGATGTTTTTGAGTTTACAACAACATTATTTTCTATTGTTGAAGAAATCAAAGATGACCTTTATTACTACAATGACATAATTTGTGCCAGTATTTCTCTTGAACCATACATTAGTTATAACGATGGTGCTATTTGTAGTATTCAGAAACTATTCTTCGTAGCATGGGCTATCTTTGTTCCAAATGGCGAGCTAGTGAGCATGTAAGGGATTCGCATTGGTTGCTCTACTAACAAAATTTCTAAGTATAGCACAGTGGTTGAGCTATTATTTGATGTTATTTTACATGGCATCTATTGTATAGTCATCAAGGTTGACTCACAGCTCGTAGTACTACAACTAGCTAATATATATTCAGTAAGAAATCACGCCATCCTTCGCATGGTTTTGAGAGCATGTCTTCTGGAAATACACGTCAATTTCATTTGATGTGAACATATTTCTATAAATATAAACATATTAGCAGATTCCCTAGCGATTTTTGTTTTATATAGACATTTACGATGAATGTAAATAACTTTCAATTCACATCACATCATATTTAAAGTAGAATAGGAAATGGGAAACATTGAATATATATATATATATATATATATATATATATATATATAATATATATATATATATATATATAGTTTGGTTTTACAAAATGTGTGCCCCAAGACACATATGGATACATCTCCCATATAAAAACTACATGCAAAAAATCTAAGTAGACAAATAAGTGGTACTCATGATAAAATGACACTGTAGGAGCTATCTTGCACAGTAATTGACCAATATGACTAGGCACTCCAATAGTGTGTCACTAAAGTCGAAATGAAAGTTGATCAACCACGGTCTCATCAATATCGTGTGTCAGTCGCTCCATGTGGTGCTCCACCTCTTCCTCAAGATCATGTAGCACATCTCATCCTACCATAATGACTTGTACTGGTTCCACTGCCTCCTCATGTGGCTATCTCTTTGTGCAATGGAGATATGTCCAATATCTACATGAAAACATCAAATAGTTTAGTCTCGGAAACATAAATAAAAACACAAAAAAATCGTAAACGTTTCAAAAAATTAATGGTCAAAATATCCTACCTGAAGCTCCCATTGCTCACCTTCAGGCAACTCGAGCTTAGGATCATTACAAAAATCCATCCCTGTGTAAGGATAACCATCAATAATGATGAACTATTTGCGCAACAACCCAAAGAAGGCTGGTGAAAAGATGATCGTTGATGGACCTTCATGTCGGCTCATGTGATCTATCCACCTCCTCATCCATGGGATCCTTGGATAGATGGGACCAAGTACAATCTCTTGAGGCTATAGTAATGGTACCCACTCTAGAGAAAAAGAGACTAAGATCACACCATAGCCTAAGTTCTTCAACTTCCTCTCATTTTCTTTAGTAAGTTGTTCCTTCAAATTGACCAAAACACCCTTGCTCCAGTTGAATATTGTCAGCTCTAGACACTCTATCCCATATTGGATGTATGATCTGCCTGCAAATATTTCAATAATGAACAAGATCATTCTCAAAGGTAATTAGGTCACATGCTTTATGTTGATCTTTCCATCCCTAGTAGGAAGGGCTCGGGGTTTGCAATAGGTAGAGATATAGTCTTTCATCATCTCACTGCCACTTCTTCCACCTAGAAGAGAGATGGGGGCACCTCGCTTTGACAAAACTGTCAAAAAGTAAATATCCTTTACCTGTATCTCAAGTAGATTTTCCCCAAACCTAAATGCCTGTGCCTGAATATCCCATGAACGTACAAGGTATTTCAACAAATCTATTTGTTTCCTCATACCAGGAAGCAAGAATAATTTTAATAACCCACAATTTTTGAGTTCTTGGATGGTAGTAGGGTCATTTGTCTCATTCAAGTCTTGTTCCTCACGTTCTTTTTCTCTCCAAATGAACGCCTTTTTTTGCTAATGGGTACCTAAAACGTCAACAAGGAATACACTAGGTTGTTTCCCATGCAAAAAACCTGACAAAATCTGAGGCAAAATTGAAAGAAAACTTGAAGAAATGGGCCCAACACACCCCAACAGTGTTTAACAGAGTGTTGTACCTTTGTCTACAGCGTTTCTCTGCCTAGGTGTAATGCCTTTTTCAACACAGGGGGGTTGTGTTGGTCCTAGGGCATATTTTATGAACCCCATGATCCTCAAAACCTTAAAATTTTTTCATGAAAACACAAAAATGAACCATGGAAAGATAGAGAAAGGTTTTAGTTCCTACCTAGAAGGGACGACACTCGAAACGATTCCTTGTATTGATTGTAGTCAGTTGTAGAAGATCGAGGGAAAAATGGCTCCAAATATTCACTGTTGAAGGTAAAATGTGAAATGGTGAAAATGGAAAGTCATTTTGGATATTTATGGTCATTTTCTCATTATTTTATTCATTTTTAGTATTTTGACCTAGATATGCTTCATTTTTAGTATGAAATAGGTATGTTTAATCCTTCTTGTTGTGTTTTGAGCAAATCAACAGTTGTTAGCAGGTTTTTATTATGTTTTGACCACGTTATTTTGACCAAAGAATATACTTTTATCTCCTTTTTGGGATCTATAAACCTACGAAAAAGGAACCCTTCTTGAGTCCTCTTTCAGCTCTTTTCAAACTCTCAAAATATGAAAATATTGTCAAGCACTTGTCTTCTCAAACTCATAAAAGTAAATGAAAAGATGTCTACTCAGTATAAGTTTAACCCTTTTCTGGACTGAGATAGACTAGATACAAAAAAGGAATACCTTAGTCGAAGATGGCTAAGATGTTCTCTTGGGTATTATTTTCCACCTTTTCAGACTTGACGGACTACCTACAAAAATGGACATTTGGAGTTTTCTTTTTCCCCTCTTTTTCAAACTCTCTAAACATGAAAAATATGTTGAGTTTTACCTTCGCTGGACTCGTTAAAACATCAAACAGTGATGGACTTGTTGAACATGACAAGGCCAAACCACTCCTTCCTAGGGTTCATTAAATATACTTTGAGGGATTCATCTGAAGGATGAACTTACAAATCAAGCATATGTTATCCTCCCCAAGATTGTTAAAAAATAAAGATGTACTAACCAGTATGGTTGGGGAAATTGGGAAAACAAGGTATTCCATTTGCTAATGGCAGCGATTCACTCTTGAACACGATACTCTTCCACTTCATCTCTGTGGCTATTGGGTTGGGTAATCTTCTTGTCTTTTGGTTATCATGCCATTTTCAGAGCCTCCATTTTGGTTTTGGGTCAACGATGCCAACTCCATTCAATGTTGTCAGTGTGTCCAAGAGAATTCGTTAAGTTGATCTCTACTACAATACTCTTAAGCCTTCATTTCATGTCTTCCTTTCCTAATCCAGTTCCATATTAGCATCATTCTCATCATTTTGTCTCAATCGTGATACTTGTTTTGTGTTGTTGATGGGGGATACATCAAGGCCCTCATGTGATGGGTTGCTTCTTGTTGACATCATCACATCATCTAGGAATTTGACTTAGAAACACACCTTTGGTACTTTGGTGCTTGCATACACCAATGGAGATTTTCCTCACTCTTGGTGATAGGTTTACATCAATGGCCTTCAACCAAAAGATTATGTTTGGTGTTCAACATCATTTCATTTATTGATACCATACAGATTGTACTATAGTACCTTGAGGGCCATTACACCATTGGTGGTTTCTCTCATGTTTGTTATCAGCTTACATCATTGGTCGGTAATCATATGGTGTCTACCATGTTCAACTCCAACTCATTGATTCACATGGTTAGACTCGTACATTGGTTGGTCATGTGAATGAGATAGAAGACATTGGATCTAGTTTCATCCATCTGAACTGTGATTTCAAAAGTTATACAATGATCACAATGTATGATGGCCATGATCATATAGAAAATCATCCAATCATGGGTCCCACAGTTGCATCTATGGATGCATATTTTGATCATTATACATGTTATGCTAGCTTATGAGCTGAGTATGGGTATGTATCCCTTAGAAATAAAAAATTTCATGCTGTAAACGTATTGTAACAGATGAAGCTCGTTGGTTGTCCTTGATCTTGACTTGTCACAAGGTAAAGAACTTCAGTCATCAATCATCATCTCTCACTTTGCGCTTTAGGGGGCATCGTGTTATAGGCCATTTTGTCACATCCAATCTATGAACCTCTTAATGGGATCAATCAACATCCTATTCCCTATTGTCACCTTCTTGCATAAATCCGTAAAAATGTTCCCTTCATCCCCCATCATTTCAGCCCTAAATTTCATCATCTAAGCCATTTTTAGGACCAATGCTCCTTGTATGCCTACTGGGGTATGATCACCTACCAATTGCTCCACTGTGGCCTGCATTGGTGATAAGCAGGTTGCTCCCCTTTTCCCTTGTGTTGTTTCTAGAAATCTAGGAGAATGATCGAGATTTTGGAAGCTTCCCCTTCTAGGAGTTTCCAGAATTTGGCTTAACTACTTACCTTGGACAAAACATTAGATCCTACCCTTCCCTATTTTGAAGTTTTCACCACTTATCCTTTGATCCTATCCCTCCATCAAAGGTGGATCTCAAAACCTATATTGGTAATTAGATAATAAGTCCCAACTCACCCTACTTCCCTATATATTCCCAGCCTTCTATGTGGTTGGGGGTTGGCTTGTAGAGAGTTATTTTTCCCTTATGCTGCTGTAGTGAGTGGTTATCATCTCATGCATTTAGGGTTTGAGGTACATATTGTGACAAGGAAAGGGAAAGTCAACAACTTGGAGGAGCTCTTCTACAAGATCATTTGCTACTTATGGTTGTAACCTCTTTCCATTTATATTAAAGAAAATAATTTATCGTTTTCCTATATGTGATGTTGTTACTTCATATATTTCAATACCATGTTGATCTATTGAATGAAGTACTTAGATGATATTGCATAGATCTTGTAGTTTCTTGGCTTGTGTTGTCTGACTGTGTAGGTTCTAATTTCGGAATTCAAAGCTGGAATTGGAGTTTCCAAGATAAAGAAGGAGTGAAGTGTGTGAATGATTCCAGGTAGGCCTCACGCTATCATCTATTTACTTTAAGGAAAATCATTATGTTCCTTGTCTCTCTGTTGTTCTAGGTTAGCCACTGACCTAGGGGAGATACTTTTGTCTGCAATCGTAAATCTCGTATAACAAATGGCATTTTTTTAATCAATAGGATGGATAGATTTTTTTTGAGCGTGATCCCTTGGTTATCCTTGCATTTTATCATTGGATCTAGTTATTTGGCGGTGACCATAGGCTTTAAGGCCTTGTGCTGGTCTGCCTTGTCAGTTATTCTTTTCAATCTAGGAACTAGGACCATGAAGTAGTATGCCACTTTTTTGTTTGAATTCGAAGGTCATGGTGGGGGATTTTCTTGCCATAATATTGGTTTTGTAGTTTTCAATTTCTCATGGGAGGAGGCATGCATGTTTCTATGTCGAAGCCAAGTTATTGTTCTACGTCCAAAGTGGATCTTGCTAGAGGATGTTAGGGCTACCTTTCCTCCTTTGAGCTAAAGAGCAGAAAATGTTCCATGGCACATCGATCTTGTTTTCGGTTGGAGAATGGAGGCAGAGGGGAATCAAGGGAAGTGAAATTCAAAAATCCACCTGGGTGAATTAATGGATCCTTTCTTCCTTAAGATGGTTGGTCCTAAGGCTATACGAAGCAAAAACAACTACCACAATCTAGATCTGACAGTGAAAGCTTTGTTACATAGGAAAATGACCATCTCATCAGCTCAGAGGGGAACGACAAGATGACTGAAAGCTTGACCAAGTTCACAGGCCTATTTTCCAAGCTAACGCTCTCTAGGAACTAGCAAGGTGCTTTATAAAGCTTCCTAGCCATCCATCAAGTGCGTTAGTCCCTAAGGTAACTCTTTGTATTGCCTTAGGGGGTGTGTTATTCAACTTTAGTGAGTTTTTGAAGGTCAAAGGAGCAGGTTGACCGAATAATATCCCTATATTCACTCATATGTCATCCCATAAAGCAGGGAAAATTCCAGATTCAACCTGTTTGAGGAATTTCTATTCCTAATGGAGTCTACAAATAGGGAAAGAGTGATAAAGAATTGAAACATCTCAGCTTTTTTCCCAAAATAACTCATGAAAGAATTTGGCAAGGCTTATCCTCTCATTGTATATATTGTATATATTTGGGGCTAGGGCCATTGTGAAAGGGGTTAAATAAATTGAAAAGATTGCCTATTGACTGTCAAAGCTTGTATTAGACATTGGCTCTTCAAGAGGTTAAGAAAAGAGATAGAGAGAGAGAGGAGTTGGAGGAGTAAGGGAAGCTTGATGCAACTGGTGGTTGTAATCACTCTTTCCTATCATTAATATAGACCTTCAATTATGTTTTCCACTCCATGGCATTAGTATTGTGATTTATTTACATGTTTATGCAATGTTAATGATTATGAGTAGCTTAGATGTATGAAGTTAGATATCCCTATGTATTCTTGTATTGATTGCTAAAGTTATATGTTGTGATATTACACTTCGTCTTGTTTATATGCAGGTCTTGATCTAGGAGCTAGCTGAGGGGTTTTCCACTCTATTAATTTATTTTCTCCGGCAACACCACACCAAGATCTGAGGTAACAATCCTTCTTACTTTTATTATCATTTCACTAATACGGATATGTGCATGTATCTCTGGTCCAACTGTAGCTAATCTGATTGTCTGCCAAGGATCCCGGGAAGATCCTTGAGGGTATCACCACCACAATCACTCGTGCATTAATCCCTACAACAGAATTAGTGACTCCATGGGGGACTACACTTAGTTCTCGGTTTTCTCCTAGAAAATTCCTAGATCTCTCTTTCTTCCAGGCATTCCTGTACTTCTTGATCCCCTTTCTGACCACTCAGGACTATACAACACCCTTTTCACAGTGCTAAGCCTTAGATCTGATCCTAATAGCCTTGCTTTAGTGCGTATTCCACATGAAATTATTCTACCAGTGAAACCAGTGCTTTATAAAGAATTGTGGCCTTGCAAATAGAGCCTTAGTGCAACCACTAACTCTCTATGTCCTTTGTTGAAGTGTGCTAGCCAGCCAAGTTTTGATAAGAAACCAGTTCTGTTAACTCATGGGTTTGGAAAGTTGCTTGTAGGCTGATCAGGGGTCTGCAGCTGTGCATGTTTGATTGATATCTATTTCCTGAACAATTTTTTCTTTTTAGGAAAATAGCTTTACTACTTAGGCTTTTCATAGAAAAGAAAATACATAATAAATTTATAGTTTTTCTACTTAGTTGGTTAGATCTGCATTTATTTGGTTTTAAAAGTTGTTAGAGAGCATTGTACTTATGTCGGTTGTGCTTGTGTTTTATTGTACTAGATGCATGGTATATATTGATGTATAAATGACCCTTTCCTTATAGAAGAAACTCATTCATCGGAGTGAAATTTAAAGCATTTTTATGCATGGTTTGTGTCAGAGTCCCACATCACTCCATACGTCAACACCACCATCAAAGACATTAACAAAGTACATTTAAAATTTACATCAGAATAAAATCAATTAGCAATTCTTTTATGAGTAAACACACATATTATTCTAGGCTGGGATCTTGGGGTAGGCAGTTGTGAGTTAATTTCCCAAGGTCATACACCGAAACTAGTGTCATTAATGAGGGAAATCCTTTTGCACTCATACTATTCGAGACCACTCTAATCAAACATAGCTAAATGTGAGACAACATCGGACTCTAAATGAAGGTAGCCCACCTTCGATTACATCTCCTTTGGATATTCTATGTATCAGTGATTCCTTTGGGGATATCGGAATTGAGTCAGGGACTCAAGTATCCTGCCCACACAGTGTATCTTCTATGACCATGTCCCTCCCGGTAGTGTTTATGATTTGAGGTAACCATAGTGGCCATACTTTTTAGGGATGAACACAAGGTGACTGGGGTGGGTTTCCCTGGTACCTAGCTAGATGAACCTACTCTCTCTTTGATTTTTGGGAGGGTGCTCGTCTTCACGAGAGTACTTGGCCCCTTAGTCTATGGTTCAGGCGAAGCTCAAGAGTAATTGCAACTGTACATTTTTCTAGATATATCTTTTATTCGTTGTGATATTTGGTTTCATCTCCAGTAAACAATGGTTATAAGACAGGGTCATATCCTTTGCTTGTTGATTGTCTTATTTAGAGTATTTTTATTTTTAGGTGCCAGTTTGTTATCACCAAGACTATAATAAATATCATAATAAAATCTTTTGATAAAACTTATTGGTCATTGTGGCTACATACGACCCTTGTTGTCAATCTAGACGGCTACAATGTCTTCCTCCACTAACTGTTGAGGATCCGACGATCCCCAGTGAGCCAGATTACCCATCTTCGAGTAATCAATCTCCAAGATCTACCACTGAATCATTCTGGACATCCCATGACTCAAGTTTACTGAAATATTTCTTTACTGAAGGTTTCATTCCTCCTTATAATCCTTCGATCAAGAATCCATTGGGACTACTACTGATTCAAGTTGCACTTGTACCTCCTATTTCTTACGATGTACCTATACCCACCATTCCATCAACGAATAATGGTCATAGGATTTTTTGGATACTTTTGGTCCTCCCCCGCTTCCCTAGTCAACAGTAAGTACTACACCGCTGATGGAAAACCCATCTATCCCAACTATGCCAGGTATGAGCATGATAGTTACACCTAGCACGAGTGGAATCTAGTACAAATCGGTTTCCACCCCTTTTGTGTCAGCTCTTGGACCATCAACAAGTGCTCCATATAGTACTCCTTATAACCCTCCATATAGCGTGATTAGCATGGGTCCCTTCAACAACCCTTTTGGTTGGAATCCATTGTTTAGTTCCAACCCCTAGGTTCAAATTCCTCAAGGCACTGTTCCAAATGTGCATACACCGATCGCGAACATTATTTTTCCCCCTCCGTTGACAGGACAAAATGGACAGTAATTGATTGACATGAATCCTCCATATGTCATTCAAGGGCCTACAACTAATTACATGGCTAGAGGGATCCCTCAATAAGGTCTCGCTCAATCCATATGGGAACCCCACTCTCAACCTCAAATGAGTAAAGGGGGCACTCTTTATCTTGGGGGCACTTATATCCCCTAGCCTAACAACTCCTATGGATAGCCACAATATATGACTATTCCCCAAGGAAATTATTATTCCATGCATCCTGTGTATAATGTTGGGAACAATATGATGCGAGGACTGCAAGGACCCTCAAGTCATTTTTCATCACCTTGGTCTGAATCAGGGGCACAAAATACTTTGCCTTTATTGGAAACACGTGACATCCTTGATTTGAACAAACTCACCAATGACCCCATCTATCACAACTTACTTTGGCCTCCAATCCCGTACAAAATTCCCATTGACATCCCAAAGTGCAAAGGGAAACAAGGGGAGGATCATACACACATCACCACCTAAAATTTATGGTGCATTTATAACTCCATGGTGGATGATAGTATCCGGCTTTGGCTCTTTCCCCACACCCTCACTGGCAATGCAGCCAAGTGGTACATTGAGTTACCATGTGCGTCAATCAATACCTTTAGCGCTTTAGTGATGGAATTTTTAAAGCACTTTTAGGTACCCATCCGCTATGAGACTAGCATGGAACTCCTTACTTATTTATGTCAAGACACTACCACCCACATCTTCGATCACATCCATGAATGGATATGTAGATGGAGTCTAGTTAAAGGGCCCCTCCCAGATTATCTATTAGCGGATTGATTCAACAAATCTCTTCTCCCTCAAATTGCTAAGGATGTTGCCTTAAGTGGTGCGGTCATGGAAGACCAATCCATTCATCGTGTCCAGCACTTAGATTTAATTCATTCGTAGTCTGACACATTATATGACGTCATTCCCAATGCCCTTAGAACTTCCAATGCTCCCGCTACTCAGCAACCTGGGAAAAGAATCAACAGAAACCATGGGAAAATCTGAAAAAACACACTCAACACACCTATAGACAATATGTACACAATGTACTACGCATGGGATCAAGCATAGTATTTTTTAAGGTACAATCCATTTCTAGGCTACGTGAGTGGAACTCCATCGAAATATACTAACTCATAGGTCCCTTTTGCAGGGACACACTTGAAAATGTATGGGCCCAACCACATAGGTTGGAACTTTCCTGGACCTAACTTATCAGCCTTCTCTTCATATAAGAGAACGAGATCTCCTTTTGAGAATACTCTAGGCTTGACACTCTTGTCATATTGCACTTTGATTCATCTTTTATGAGCTCCATTGGCTAAATTTGCATCGCGTCAAGTTTCATCCAAATGAGTTAGATGTAAAAGACACTCCTCCTTTAAGAATGTAGCCGGAAGAAGTTTGACAACGAGTTCTAGCGATGGAATTTCACATTCGATGGGGAGGATCGCTTCCATACCATAGACTAAATGGAATGGTGTGAATCTGGTAGTAGTCCTAACTAAGGTTCAGTATGCCCACAAGGTAGCATAGAGAAGAAAGTGCCAATCTGATTTATGGACCCCTATCATACGTTGAAGCATAGTCTTAACAACTTTGTTGATAGCCTCAACTTGTCTGTTAGCCTGAGGATAATAGGGAGTAGAATTTTCATGTGAAAGTCCCAATTTGGTAGCTAATTCGGTCATCAAATGATTCCAAAAATGCCTCCCATGATCTGTTACTATTGCTTGGGGAACACCAAACCTAGTAATAACATGGCTAGAAAAAAACATGCAATCATTTCGCTAGTGTTGTTAAATGTAGGCATTGCTTTGGCCCACTTAGTAAAGTATCCAACACCGACAATGATATAGCCATGACCTCTTGTTGAGTGAGGGTTACATGTCATAAAGTCGATACCCCATTTCACAAAGGGACCAACAACAACAACGTGATGCAACGGAGCAGGAGGAGCACGAATTTTATAAATAATAGATTTGGTACACATGACACTTATAGACTGCGAGGATATAGTTGCGGAAAATGGTGGGCCAAAAGTAACCAGTTGTGGTGCAGGTAAATTCTCAGTGTAGACACAAACAATTCCTCTAACTCCAGAGAGTGGGTCTAGCCACAAACAAGCAATCTATGGAAAATCTCCTTAAGCTAGAATCAATTAATAGGGCCTACCTCTTAGAACGCTATTCTTCTTGGTGATGATCCTACTTCCTCACTCCATCTACTTTATGCTTCCTTCCTTTGAATACCTGAAACAAGCAAACAACAACAACAACTAACATGATAGCATACAATATTGTATTCAACCTACTTAACAGGTCAAGGAACATTAAGCCATAAATATGTAAAATAACACTTCATGTAAGAAATCAATCAATAGTTGTATTCATATAAATCAAAAAGAGATTACAACCAATGCCTTGACATTGTTGGTCTCCTCCTACGTATTTGGGTTCCCACACTTCCACTAGCACTTCATGGATAGCCCCAACAATGGAAGTTTTAAGGCCTCTTCCTTCTAGTATCAAACTAAACCAAAACACACTATTCTCCCTCAAACATACACTAGAAAGCTACAAGCTATAGATGTCTTGTTGATCGTTCAAACTCACTCCAAAAACTAGTTTAGCTTGGGAAAAGAGAGGTTTACATAGCTTGGATGGATGGGAGATGGTTCCCCTCATCATGGGAGAAGGTCTTATCTCTTGAGTTTGTTCCATCCTAATAGGGGAAAGGAGCCCAAACTGACTTCTTTGGCTCCATCCAACCCAACCATTTACCAGACTTACGTTACAAAGCTTCTAGAGCTAGAAGCTTTGACTCCATATTTAAAAAACTTGCCAAAAGAGGATCAACACCACTGCAAAAGGGCTCAGTAGCTCCATACAGATCTAGGGCTAGTTTTAATCTCTGCAAATCAACACGAGGAGGAAATTGGTCAATGGTGTCATCTTGTAAACTAGGATAAAAGGAAGATTATTCTGCTCATGAAGAGGGACATACTAAGATTTTATTCATGATGGGAAAGCATGTCAAGTTCACTATAGAGATCCTCCAAGATCATGGATGGGGAGTACAGGGACAGTGACAAAATGTTGTGTAACATATGCCCCCTAAAGCATGAAGGTCGAACTAGAGTGAGGGGTGAAATTCTTTATAAGTGGATGCGGGGAACCGGAGTCCATCATCGGAAAACTTGCAAGCAAGCATAGATACATATACATCATTGAAAACTATGACAAATGATACATGAATCGCGGTATGGATGTAGCTATCCAGAGAAAGATCATGTAAATGGATCCAAGGCATGGGTGTAGCCATCCAATAGAAAGGATCATAACAAAACCAAGGTATGGTCACAACCATCAAATAATGAGAAGGATCACATATAACAACTCATGGTATGGTTGCAGCCATCCATATGAAAGACACATGTATATCAACATGATCATGTCACATCACCTCACAACCTGGACTTGTGTAATCTTAGCCCAGGGTCTTACGCTCCAAACGACTTGATCAAAGTACAAATCCTAAGATGTGAATGAATGTGTTGAAGTTGAAAATTCTAGAAATTCGCTTGATTACCAATGCGAGAGAAACCACCAATAATGACAATGGGTCTCAAGCTACCTGTAGCACAGTTCATGGAATGTGAATAAAGGAACTGATGTTGAACACCCATGAAATCACCCAATTGAAAGCCAATGATGTGAGCTTGTCGTCGAGCGCGAAGAACTTTCCATTAGGGCATGCAATATCTAAGGTACTGGAAGGGAGTCTCTCGGCTAGCTTCCTAGATAATGAGTTGAAGTCGACAGGAAGTGACCGTGTCGAAGGAGGGCCATGATGTATACCACATCATCGACGCAAGACACAAGGATGTAAATGATTTCAGATGATATAGAGAATTAGGAGTAAGTGCAATTGCAGAAGGACTAACTTTTGAACATATCGTTGACATGATTTGAGAGTTTGGTAGCTTTTGGATCCATAGGATCGGTGGTCATGATGACATGGTATAGATCAAATGGAAGGAAAAAATGAACGGTCCAACCCAGGAAGGTCAATGATGAAAAGGAGGATATCTTAACCTGACACGAAGTAGAAACTGTCATGTTCAAGAGTGAGCTGCTGACACGACGGATAGAATTTCCTTATTCCCCATCACCATTTCTGGCAGGTACCCCATTTATATTTTTATCGCAAGCTTGAAGGGGATAGCATGTGCTTGCATTGTAAGTTCATCCTTCGGATGAATCTGACCTAGTAATTTTAATGAGCCCTAGGAAGGAGAAGCTCATGTTCATCATGTCAACGAATCCAATGTCGCTTAATGCTTTAATGAGTCCAACAAAGGTGTAACTCGATATCTTTTCATGTTTAGAGATTTTGAAAAAGACTCGGAAAAGAAAAGTCCACATGGTCCCTTTTCGTACATTGTGTCTCTCAAGCCTGAAAAGGTAGAAAACGATACTGGGTAAATGCAGTTTCACAGCCATTAATGAGTTAAAAAATGACAAGATCTCGGAAATCTTTTCGTGTTTTAATATTACGAAAAGCGTTGAAAGCATACCTCCCCTTTTATTCTCTTTAATGAGTCAAAAAAGTGAAAAATACTTGACAATATTTTAATCTTTTATGAGTCATAAAAGAGCTTAAAGGTGACTCGTCCTGGAGGAATGAGAGGTATAAAGGGTAGCAACTGGTTCTAGCAGTGGAGGAACTGCTCAAAACATCTAGCAAGTCAAGAGACTGGCTAATGAAACCACTCATTGCTACGGTTCCTCAAGAAAGGAAAAAACAACCAAGTGAAAGCATAAGATTGGCCAAAGAGGTGGTGGCGATGGAATAAAACAACCAAGGCTCATCTAGCAGAGATTAGCTGATTAAAACAGCAATCACGAGATATAAATTGAGCATGGGTTCATTTTTACACAATATTGAACCATGGAGAACTCTGCTTGGATTCGGTTTCATGTTTACACAAGCTTGAAACGAAAAACTATGCTTGCTATAAGTTTGCATGCCCCTAGCATAATGACTCAATCGAGGTACATGCCCCCCAAGCTTCATTTCAGTCAACTAGGTGGATGGAATGAAGGTTCACTTTCGAGATCTTGGAAAGACTCGACTGGGATTTTGCGAGATCTTAATCAAAGACTTGATTTGGAAAAGGGAGTTGCTTCATTTTTTAATGAGGTTGACATAGTAAAATAACTATCCTTGAGACACTTGTTTCATTTTTTAACAAGCTTGACACAAGACAAAGAACTATTCCCACACCCTTGATTCATTTTTTAACAAGGTTGTCACAAGACAAGGAACCATCCTCATGACTCCTTGTTTCATTTTTTAATGAGTTTGACAAAATACTAGGAACTATCCTCACAACCCTGTTCATGACCCATAAGAGAACATGGCTTCCAAGAGGTCTTCACTAGACAGAAGAACCATGCTCTGGGAGGAATACATGTCATTTGGTACAAAAGCCAGATCAGGTTCCAATGCCCCAAGTACATAATGTACAATATCATCTGTGTGATCATTAGCAGATGTGAAGATGGAATGGGTAGCCACATAATTGAACTATGGCGGGGAAGGTACTGCTTGAAAACAAGAGATGATAAGGGATGATGGTTGCAAAGGAGGCACCTAGTGACCAATGAACGATAGTTGATCAGTAGTCACAATTCTCCCTTCGTGCGGAAAACAAACCACACGGAAAAGTGAAGAAACAAGAGCTCCCATGACATAAACATAGTTGCGTCCAAGGAGAACATTGAAATCTAAGGTACCTTGGACTACCATCACATCTATATAGATGGTCTTTCCTCCCAAAGTAATAGGGAACTTCGGAAGGATCCCTAAGGGTTGACTGGTTCCTTCATTAAAATCCAACAGATTCTGGGTGACAAGCACAAGCTATGGGGAACCCAAAACTTTCCAAGTAGTAGAAGACATGATGCTAACATATGCGCATTCATATAATATAGTGCCATGTACTACCATATTATAGGATTGTACTGTGATCCAGAAAGGTACATAAGATGGAAGGTGGAAAGCAGTAAATTTACTCCAATCAAAAGAAATGACATAACTACTTAGTGGGGGTATCATATGATTTACCCCATGCTCTGTAGAAATAGGAGAAGGACTCTCCTAAACAACTAGGATGGGAGGGTCACTCTTCAATTCATGAGAATCTGAGGAGACGAGAAGAACATGAACAGTATGATCATCACTCTCTTCGGGAACAAAGTGTACAACTGAAGGTGGAGCCAATTCGACACTTTTTTTGACCAATGGTTGGTCAGGAATAGACAAAAGAGATTCATGCTAAGGAAGAGCAAGATTGGAAAGAGATAAATCCAAATCAATCTTTTTACCAACTAGGAGAGGGTTAGAAGAAATTCTCTGATAACTAATAGGGAGTTGGGTTTGAGGAGTTGTAAGGCTTTCTAGAACTTTGGAAGCTTTATCCATAAGAGGACAAAGGTGAAGAATATGCTTCCCTTCACATAACCTACAGGGGAATCTAATCTTTCCCTTCTTCATACCATCATTAGTTGAAGGTGTAGCATTGACATGATCTCTGGAGGTCGACGGGGATGGTCGATTCATGTCTTGAGACCATACCTCTAAGACTATGGGAATGCCAGGACAGTATCGAAGGAGATGGTCACCCTTACACAGCTTGCAAGGGAACCTGACCTTCTGTGGAGGATCGGAAGCTTTGTCGATAGGAAGTGTATTTAGATAAATAACTGCATGGTTGGCCTCTTGCTTATATGACTTCTTCTTCTTCTTCATCTTAGCCTCCTAGTTACTAGATTTTTGAAACATTCATTAGGCAAAGTAGAAGAGGAGGGTGAAGAAATGGGGGAAGAAGGCAAGGCGTCAACCTTAGAATCATTTTGATGTGATTCGAATGAAGGAGAGGTTTGGACAGGAGTCAGGACGCTCGGGACCACCGAGGTTGAAAACAACAAGACAGGTAGACCAATGGTTAACCCAAGAAGGGAAAACGTCGCCACATAAGGAGCACTAGCATTTCCAAAAGAAGGAAAAGGACCAAGATTCTCATTCGGGGGGGATCCTTGACTGGTAGATTTTAGAAATGTTTCCATTGAAATTGAACCTAAAGAATTGCTAAGGAGTATAACTTTAACCAGGAATATTTCATGGGAAGTTAATTTTAGAACACTGAAACAAAACTTTGCCTTTTCATGTTTTAAGAGTCAAGAAAGGGAAAAAGGTGACTTTAATATATTTCAGTTTGAATGAGCTCAAAAGGACAAGTGCTCGATGATATTTTAAATTTAAAGAGTCAAAAAGACCAAAATGGCTGCTCTGGATGATCTAGGCAAAAGGATTACTAGGTAATCATGAACTGCAGAATACCTCCCGATGAACCAAGAAGTATGGGCAGGCAATTTCCTCGAATGTTGTGTTCAGTGTATCATGTTTACAAGGTGACAGACTCAGCTTTCAATGGATAACGGATTGCAACCTAGTGGGGTCTCCCTTTATATACACGATGGTATGGGGACCACAAGTCCATACTAGCGCTGTCTAGTGCTGAAGTGAATGACAACTGCTAGGTTTAAAGATGTCAAAACACATCTCCAGCGTAGACTTCTAAATGTAAGCGTTAAGTTTCAATGCTTTCTTAGGTAAATTCAATAGATTTTAACGGTTGATATTGAATTAGGTTTCAATTACAAGGCCCTACCGTTGTCATCTGGAAAAAATCCTACATGCAGCTATATAAGAAAATAGATCTTTGTCTTTGATGAAACTTATCACTAATTGAGAGATAGAGAACAAAAAATTAATGCAACAACCGAAGAATGAAATTTTTCACTAATAAATATCTTAAATGCATTGAATCTTCCTATCAAGTGCACTTCAACTAGTCCTTTCAATAGTAAAGATAATTAATTTCTTTTCGAATTCAAATGATGATGCAACTCTAGTCTTCAATGATGCTAGCTAATGTAACATATTGATTCAACAAACTAGAATTATGTATTTTCAATGGAATGATAAAATGAATCTTTCACAAACACTTCAATGAAATTTTTTCAAAACAATCAACATCAATCAAATGGAAAGCACGAAAAGAGAATTCCTTCCAAACCAATTATGCAATGATTCAATCAAGAACAAGACGAGCAATGTAATTTATGCCCGAAAAGAGACGCTTAATCAAGAGAAGAACAAACGAAAATTTTCAAACTTGTTTAACTGAAATCGAAGCAATAAAAGGACTAAAAAATGAAATGCAAGGAGTAGCTAACCAACAATTTGACTTGCTAAGCACAAAAATAGTTGAATGGACAATGCTCTAGATGCCCTAGGACAACAAACCATCCAAGGTCTCAAAAAATCAAGTAAAGGGAAGGAAAACCAACAAGCATACAAACTAGGCTAATGAAACTTTCCAGTCAGGGTGAACAAAGGAAAAATGAGCTAAGAGGAAGAAATTAAGAGGGCAAGACACACTGGTTATGATCTAGGGGAAACCTTGATCTTCACCTACACGAACCGGAGTGACTGCCTAACTGATAACAAGCGCTGATTGGCATGACTGGCGTGACTGGCCAGACTACAGCTAGCACTAATATGCCTGATCAATGCGACCATTTGGCCAAAAAGAGCATTGATCAAGGGATTCAAGAAAAAAAAAGATCAAAGGCCAAAACCAGACTAGCCACTGTAAATTTCAGACTCAGAACAGTAAACCAGGAGAAGCAGAGAAAACTAAAGGGAAATGGTGATACTAGAAAAGTTCACACAAAACCATAAAATGAAAATCAATCAAACAGAAGGATTAGCTCCCCAATGGAGTTGCCAATTTGAGGCGCAGGTAAATTCTCATTGCGGACACAAACAATTCCTCTAGTCCGAGAGAGCGAGTCTAGCCACAAACAATCAATCTATGGAAAATGTCCTTAAGTTAGAATCAATTAAGAGGGCCTACCTCTTAGAACGTTATTTTGCTTGTTGATGATCCTGCTTCCTTACTCTAGCTACTTTCCATTTCCTTCCTTCGAATACCTGAAACAAGAAAACAACAATAGAAACAAACGTGATAGCATACAATATTGTATTCAACCTACTTAACAGGTCAAGGAACGTTAAGCCATAAAGATGCAAATAACACTTTCATGTAGGAAATCAATCAATAGTTGTATTCATATAAATCATAAAGAGATTACAACCAATGCCTTAACGTTGCTGGTCTCTTCCGACATATCTGGGTTCCCACACTTCTGCTAGCACTTCATGGATAGCCCCAACAATGAAAGTTTTAAGGCCTCTCCTCTACTCTCAAACCAAACCAAAACACACTATTCTCCCTCAAACATACACTAAAAATCTACAAGCTATAGATGTCTTGCTGATCATTCAAACTCACTCCCAAAAGTAGTTTAGCTTGGGAAAAGAGAGGTTTCTATAGCTTGGATGGATGGGAGAAGGTCTTATCGCTTGAGTTTGTTCCATCCTAATAGGGGAAAGGAGACCAAACTGACTTCTTTGGCTCCATCCAACCTAACCATATACCAGACTTCCATTACGAAGCTTTTAGAGCTAGAGGCTTCGACTCCATATTTAAAACTCTTGCCAAAATATGATCAGCACAACTGCAAAAGGGCTCAGTCGCTCCATACAGCTAGGGCTAGTTTTAATCTCTACAAATCTGCGCAAGGAGGAAACAGGTCAGTAGCGTCGGTCTTATAAACTGGGATAAAAGGAAGATTCTTGGGAAATGATGCAAAGGGGAATTATTCTACTCATGTAGAGGGACATACTAGGAGTTTCTTCATGATGGAAAAGAATGTTGGGTTCACTGTAGAGGTCCTCCAAGATTGTGGATGGGGAGTACAGGGACAGTGACAAAATGTTGTGTAACAGATGCCCCCTAAAGCATGAAGGTGCATGTTGTGTAACACTAGTGCGTAAGATATTTTACACGGTAGCATAGCCAAATAAGTTTCCATCACATGCCCTTGAGTGTCATTCATTAAGGAATTTCTCTACCTCCTCAAGAGCCAGGCACCTCTGTAAAATCGTATCGATACCATGGCGGTAAAGGGGGTCGCCGATAATCACATAATTTCGTCATTGGTACCAGATATGTCACTGCTTAGAGTGAGAGGTATTAGGTCAGAAAGTTTGGGTCTAGAGATAGATCAGAAAATATCCATACCATGGGTCAGATGATGATATTAGAAACAATGAATCCTCAGGATGGAATCTTCAGATATAGATTCAACATCAAGGGAAGGGAGATCGCACATTAGCTCAGCAAAAACTAAGGATTTTTTTGACTTGGATTTGATGAATTCCAGGTTGAACTCTTGGAGAATAAAGATCCACTTAGATTATTCCCCCCCTAACAATTGACGTGACAATATGTATGTCATAGGGTTACAATCTGAAATGTTCATAGTCTTCTGAAGCAAGATGTAATAGTGAAATCTCTAGATGGCTTGAACGACCGCCAAAACCAACTTTTCTTCATGAGTATACTGGATCCCAGTATTGTTGAGGTTTCGAATCTGATAATAAATGGGATGTTTAGTCCCCATATCATCTTCTTGGACCAACAGCATAGATATAGTAGAGATGGTGGCAATAAGATATAGGAAATAGTCACGCTAAGAGTCATGCAGATATCAGAGAGATGCTCAAATACATTTTTTAAGGCATCAAATGATTCTCGTGTAGCATCATCCCAATAGAAGTGTATCCATTTATTTAGTAAGGGAGTAAATCCTTTGGTAAGTTCAACATAGTTAGTGATGAACCTCATTAGGAAGTTAACTTTCCCTTGGAGTCTTTGTAACTAAATGAGGGAAGAAGGTGCAGGCATGTCAATGATTTCTTGGGCTTTCAAAGGATCAATACGAATTCCTTGTTTCAAAATAATAAAACCAAGGAGTTATCCAGAACTGATGTAGAACACACATTTTTGCAGGTTAATTCGAATGTTAGAATGTCTACAATAGAGAAAAATGGTCCATAAATGCATGGTGATCAACCTCATGCTTGGAGTGAGCAAGAAGACCATCCAAATAGGGTTGCATGATATTCTTGATGTCACCGAAATCATAATCCATTGAATATTGAAACGTGGTCCCTATGTTATTTAACCCAAAATGGAGCTTTCTATAAGAAAAACTACCCCAGAGACAAATAAATGCAGTTTTAAATTGGTCCATCGGGAGAATGTTGATTTGATTATAGCCTAAGAATCCATCCATAAACGAATAAATCTTGCAGCTAGCATAATCATCAACAATCTGGTCAATAAATGGGGTCAGGTAAGTATATTTTCGACAAGAACGATTTACATCCACATCCCGATAATCAAAACATACTTGTTGGGATCAGGATCCCCCAAGAGTAGTTTTGGAGCTAAAAGCCCATGTTTAAGTCAAGTTTTTGTAATATTATTGTAAAGACTCCGCATTTTGTGGTTGTGGAGCATGAAGGTATTATGTGTCACAAAGGGTAGTCTGCCCTTAGTTTTGTAAAGTAAATTTAGCTGTAAGAGATCTACCCATGGTTCACAGACCATGGGATTGTATAAAAAGAGCTAAGCTCTAAGTAGTTAGAAGGATAGAAGAAGTAAGAGAGTCATAGATTTAGAGAAAGAAGTCTAAGTCTTAGGTTTTCGTGTGGGTATACGCTCTGCAGCTGAGTGCACAGACCCCTGCAATTGTGTGCACAAGGTGAAAAGATTTTGTAACACTTGGAAGATATTAATAAAAGAAGTTATTCTGCAATTTCTATGTATTTTTTCTATTGATGGGTTTGGATATCTTGTGTATAAATTTCCTTTATTATGCTTATATGATGCATGAATGAATGCAATTACATTGAATAATTGAAAGAAATCATGAATATCTTCTTACGTGGTGAAAACTTTAAGTATTTGACAAGATAAGAAAATCACTTAGGATAATTGAAGAATCTACACGGCACGTTGCCATAGCAACACAAAAGCACCTAAGGCACGGGTTAGGGTTGCGCAATGGCTAGCCATATACTTTCACAAAGGTATTGGAAGCTGGAATAAAGGGTTTGTCTTATAAGCCCTAGAACGAGATCACCTGCATGAAGGCAGGGATAGAAGAGATCAAATGACATCACAACCATCTTAGGGTGCAGAAACTTGGTTCCAGCATCCCCCCATACTGCTTCGGGTGAGACTTTGGTCTGCACTCTGCGGGCTGATGCCGAAAGGGCTAGTAGTGTAGGGATTTGTTTGGTTAAATAACGTTGAACTTGGGTCAGGCCCCCTTAAGCCAACAAATGGTTCTGTTGTCGGGACCAGAATCTGCATAAGAGATGTGTGATGTCGTATCATTAGAATCCAACTAAGAAGGAGATTGGAGACTGGTTGGATAGAAAGATCCACAAATTCATGTCACAAGAGAACAGAAACCCACGACTGACAAAGGAACAATGGTTGGACCCATACCTATATACAGAGATCCACGAGATCTTTTTCTGCTCTTTCCCTATTTAGCTATACAGGTGGATTGCGAAGCTAGCCTATAGCCAAGGAAGGTGGAAACTTGACGGTCCTATTGTGTGGACCCCAGAGCTAGTGCGAAGGTTGGAAGCATTGGAGGATAAGATAACTCATGTTGTCAATCATTGGCTCGATCGTGTCATAGGAGGATTTTTGACTGAATTCGCGGTTGACACCTCAGTTAGCTATAGCAAGGCGGAGCGATGATTTTTCTAAGGACCGTGAGTTAAGTATGTAAAATATTTGAATACTTGAATTAAAATTCTATTGTGTGAAAAAATGGTTATGCAGCTACCTTGATGTTTGGGACTACGCGAAGTGAAAAAACGTATAGGAACAAAGGAAAAAAGGGTCTAAAGTATAGCCCCTTGATTTCACCTCCGCAAAGAGAGGAAGAAGGGATAGTGAAGGTTTCTCTGAAAGGTGCTACTCAGTTAATAAGACAAGGATTTCTGCAAATACCACTTCCACCCACACCACCTCCAACTTCACCACTGTCACCTCCAACTTCACCCGTACCACATCCACCTCCACCACGGTTCAGTATGGCAAATACAGTGAAGTTTCATTTGTTCAAAGGCTTGGGAAATGAGGACTCGGACCAATTATGGTTCATTGTGAAGGCTGTATGGGAAGCTCAAGGTGTTACAGATGATCATATAAAGAAGGCAACACTGGTTAGAGCTCTGCAAGATCATGCTTTAACATGGTATATTAATTAATCTAATGATAACTCGAATGCTAGAGTAGCAGACATCCAAGTAGTACTAGATAGGGAATTTAGTAGACCTAAATCTGAGGCGCAACCAATTGTGGGATTCAAGGAGATCGCGATGCAACCAGGTCAAACACCTTGGGAACTAGATCAGAGGCTAAGATGTACAATCTGCAAAGCCAACATGAATTTGACAGATGGATAGCATCGTGAGTAGTTTGTGCCTTTGATACTACCGCACTTAAGGAGTGCGCTGTCACAGCAAAAGATAATAGCTCAAGCAGAGGCCTTGGAGATTTCCATGAGACTACATGAGACTCTGATGCAAGATCCTAATCTAGGAGTTTAGTAGATCCATGCGTAGTTGAAGAATCTATGCCTTGAGATGCAAAGTCTGAAGCAGGATGGGACAGTTCGACCAGAGGTATGGTGCTTGAAATGCAAGAGTTAGGGTCATGATAGAGACCATTGCCCGATCTTTGCAAATTACATTGTAGGAGGGGGACCGTGCCTTTAAGGCTGGAAGCTCAAGTAGGACCTAGAATGGGGCCTTCATTATGATGTGTTATCTGTCAGGTAGCTGAAAACATGCCACAGATAATTGTCACTTGCTACAAAAGTATGTACAAGCACCGTAACAGCTATTCTGCAACTTTTGTAGCTCAGTAGGACATGATGAGCATACTTGCAGGAGCTATGAATTGATGATGGATAGAACTCCCACCTACAGGGTTCAGGCCGAAACGCGGTCCCTTGACCAGAATGCAAGGATGACGCAAACAGGATTTCAAGGGCGCGGATGAGGTTGAGGCAAAGGAGGACCTAGTAGAGGTTGAGGACAGTTGATTTGCTACAATTGCGGAGGACCAAGACATTATGCCCGCAATTGCAGTAATCCAACATGTCCATTGTGCAAGTATTGCACGCTATTTGATCATGAAATGGAATATTTTCCTACACTGATAGCTAGGATACGTGACAAAGGGGCGCTACCACCTCCGCCAAGTCAAAACTTGCAAATGATGAGATTTGAGCCGCGCGAGGAACATCCAAACATAAATATAGTACTCAAAAGTGGAATCACGATGGGAGATGATAAGGGGAAATAGGTAGAAGACAATACATGGGTTTGCAAAGCCCCAATGAAAGAGGTTGAGTTTGATTTGGAGCGCGCTCGTGAAACCTTCATGGAAGCTAAGAAGAGCTTCACTGAGGTCTCCACCTCAGGAAGAAAGGATAAGCCTGAGCCAGAGATGGACCCCTCTATGCTTACAACTTTCCTAGAAACCTGTATGAAGTTACTATGTGACAGTAAGGCTGTGAAAGGGTTACAATAACTCATTAATAGATGTGTTGGAATTGTGACAGGTGAGTTGTGCATAATACAAAAGATTGGCAAGCATAAAACAAGGATGGGACGGGAGATGAGACTGACCGCACAAATAGGAGAGTATGAAGTGGATCAGGTCATTTTGGACCTAGGGTCAGATATGAATGTCCTACCAAAGAAGACTTGGGAGAAAATGGGGAGACCTGCACTATAATGGTCTCCAATTCAGCTAAGGATGGTGAATCAGTAGAAAATCATCCCCATGAGGTGACTGTAGGGGGTGACCGTGGATATTGAGGGAGAAAGTGTGCTGGCATATTTTCAAGTAATAGAGATAGTGGATGAAAAAAATCCCTACCCTGTGCTCCTGGGAATTGACTGGGCTACTAATATGAATGGGGTAATCAATCTAAAGAAGTTAAAGATGATCTTTGAAAAGAAATCGTTGTGCGTAATAATACCTCTTGATCCTGCTAAAGGATTGCGATATACTAAACTTGTTCATGATTATGAGAGTGATGACGACCTAGATTGTATCTATAGGATAACAGCACGAGACCAAGATTAGGTGAATCCCACCGAGAATGGACGTATTACATGGGATCGTGAGAGTTACTGCACTTTGGACTCCGATGAAGAAAGAGAACACTGGCATAATCGTTTACATGAAGTAGCTACACTGAATTGCAACATGATGACCCGGTCGTTGCCTTATGTGTTTTCAGAGGTAAGAAATCTGCCTATTTATGATGGTCTAAATGAGGTAGACATATTTTTGGATGCATTTGAAAGGGAGGTACCAGAAAAGCAATGCTTCCAGACCTTGGATTGGGAACTATGCGCTACGCTCGCAAGATGGTGGCATACACACAAGGGAAGCTTTGATGATTGGTGTGAATGTAGGAGGATGATGAGAACATAATTTGGGAAGCCTAAGATGTGACTGACAGACAAGTATGATGGGCAGAATTATCCACGCGTGCATCTAGCCAAATGGACGCAGGCTTATGGAGAAAAGCCCTAACCTGAGTGGGTGCACCTGTTCTGCCAGACCCTGGATGTTATCCCAATGAATTGGTATATAGAAACAGAGCTCCACCATGGGACAGGCGAATGGGATATCTTGCGCGAAGGATTCATAATGACATTCATTTTTGAGGATGGGTTTGACAATATTGATTAAACGCTACAAGAGGTGAAAGTAGCGATCTTTAGGATACTGCAAGATCCTTTAGACCTGATTTAGCCTGAATGGGCTACTTAATTGGGTTACGCGCTTGAATGTTATAATATAACTATTGAAGTAGAGGACAAGGATCCACAAAAGATTAACATTCCAGAAACAGAAGGCCATCGCGAGGTTCAAGGACCACAGATTGAGAACCCTAATATAACCGCGCCTGTGAAAACAAAACAAGTGAACATTGATATGGAGGCAAAACCCAAATTCACGAAGATTGGAGACTACTGGGACGATGTGACAGTGGATAAGGTCACTGAGTTGCTCTGCGAATACCAGGACATATTCCCTACCAAGTTTACAGATCTTAAAGGAATAATCGGAGACCTAGGAGTGATGAAGATGACGTTAACGCCTGACGTGAAGCCAGTTAAGCAGAGGCCTTACCGCCTCAATCCAAAATACAAGGAGAAGGTCCACTTAGAGCTAGACAAGATGCTAGTGGTAGGCATCATTGAGCATGTGCAAGAATTTGATTGGGTAAGCCCAATGGTGGTGCAAGAGAAGAAGTAGAAGGATGAGATAAGGATATGTGTGGATCTTAGAAAACTGAATGACGCTTGTGTGCATGATCTTTTCTTGACTCTGTTCATGGATGAAGTGTTAGACAATGTAGGTGGCCATGAAGTATATTCCTTTACTGATGGATTCTCTGGGTACCACAAAGTCAAAATCGCACCGAAGGATAGGAGCAAGACAACCTTTACCATTGAGTGGGATTATTTTCAATACAATGTAATTCTATTTGGATTGAAGAATGCGCCTACAATATTTTCATGTGCGGTTGTTGTGGCATTCAAGGAATTTATTCATAAGTTCCTGGAGGTATATTTTGATGACTGGACTGCATTTGGGCTAGTTAAGCACTACGTAGCAAGATTACGCTTGATGCTAGACACCTATCAAAGATACGAGATCGCGCTCAATCTCAAGAAGTGTCTGTTTTGCATTCCTTTTGGGAACGTATTGGGGCATGTGGTTAAACAAGGACTGATGGTAGACCCTGCGAAGATCGCGGTGATACTAAACTTGGAAGCACTAAGGAGTGTGAAACAGCTCCATGCTACTCTGGGACATATGGGATATTACAGAAAGTTTATCAAAAGCTATGCCCAGATCACTGTGCTGATGGAAAAATTGTTGAAGAAGGATGTCACATTCTATTGGAATGATGACTGTAAGAAAATCTTGGATATATTGAAATAAAAGATGGTTACCACACTGATTCTAGTCTTCCTGTACTAGAAGAAAGAGTTTCATGTACATGTCGACGCGTCATGTATAGCACTAGGGGCAGTACTAACATAGGATGGCGGAGAAGGATTGGACCATCCTATCGCATTCGTAAGTCACAGATTATCCAAAGAAGAGAAGAACTATTCTACCACTGAACGTGAGCGGCTAGCTATGGTGTATGTGCTCCAGAAGTACCAGCACTACTTTCTAGGAGGCCATTTTAAGATGTATACGAATCACTCCACACTAAGGTACCTGATGGCTCTTATTGTTCCAATAGTATGATTTTCAAGTTGTTGTGAAGCCTGGACAATTGAACATGGGACCAGACCATCTATCACACATCAAAATAGGGGAGGAACCTACTAACCTAGAAGAAGGATTTTCTGATGCACAACTATTTGCAGTGCGTGTTGCAGATGGTCATTTTGAGGATAGAATACACTTCCTAACAACAGAAACTACACTGGAAGGATACTCTGCCCAACAAAAGAAGGAATTAGTGGTGTGCACGACAGATTTCTCTGTCATTGTTGGGCATCTATACAAGATGGGGACTCATGATATATTGCGACGATATGTACCTGAGTTTGAATGAAGAAGCATCCTTGCAGACGTTCATGGGGGCACCGCGGGAGGACATTATGTAGGAAGAGAAACCGCGCAGAAGATTCTACGTGTAGAATTGTGGTGGCCAACCCTTCATCAAGATTCAAAAGCATATTGCAAGGCGTGTGATGTATGTCAAGGAACAGGCATGCCATCGTGGAGGGATGAAATGCCTTTGAATCCAAAAATGACATTGCAACCCTTCGAAAAGTGGGCAATAGATTTTGTAGGACCCATCCAACCACAAGGGAAGATAGGAGCAAGGTACATTATCACTGTGATGAAGTATTTGACTCATTGGGTAGAAGCATAGTTGGTGAAGGATTGCATGGGCACGATGGTCACGAAGTTCCTATTTGAGCATGTAATGACACAATTTGGATGTCCAAGGATCTTGATGAGTGATCGTGGCACACACTTCCTGAATGAGATGATCAGCGCACTAACAGAGGAATTTTAGGTATATCACCAGAAGAGCACACCTTATAGCCCACAGGTTAACGGGACAGTGGAGGCATTCAACAAAGTGCTTGAAAATGCACTGACCAAGGTTTTCCATGCTCAACAAAGTGATTGGGTCCTATGCATACCTGTAGTATTGTGGGCTTATCGAATGACATGTAATAAGTTGATAGGACAAACCCCTTTTAGGCTTGTCTATGGTGTGGAAGCTGTAATGCCTATGGAATACATCGTGCCTAGTCTGTGCATAGTAGTGATCACAGGTATGATGGATCGTGGAGCCTTGGAAGATAGGCTCGCACAGCTGGATGAGCTCGAAGAAGAAATATTTTTGGCTGGATTTCACCAGTAGGTCCAAAAGCAACGAGAAAAGGCATGGCATGATCGACACATCAAGTTGCGCACATTTAAGGTAAATGATCTGGTTTTGTTGTATGATAGTAAGTTTGATAAATTCCCTAGAAAATTCAGGATGCACTTGTTAGGGCCTTATGTTATTAAGGAGATTACCGACGAAGGAGCGGTACAGTTGGTCAAGTTAAATGGAGAACCCTTCCCAAGAAAGGTGAATAGCAGTCACTTGAAGCCATACACTGGCGGACCGACCATGTGGTTACATGAAAGTAGCATAGTCTTAGTGCACTAGGCAGCTGAAAGGAGGCACGAGACTATAAACTACACTTCCCAAGTTGGGGAGTTGCATGATTGGAAGATGGTGCGAAGCAAGGACGTGTCACTGGGTCCACGACAACATGGAGGAAGTTGCACTACCTAGGAAGAAATCACGCAGGTCAGCTAGAAAGTGACCGTTAAAGTCACTGTTCATGAAAAGATGGTAGAAGTGAGGCCAAATGGAGCAGGGGGCCGACATTTAAGACAAAATTTATGGCTTAGATCCTTGAAAATTTTCTGCCAATCCGGAATTAATGAACCAATTTCAGGGGGAACCGTTGGATTTGAATTCAAATTGCCCTATAAATTACAAGTGGCTATCTAGCAAGAAACACTTGGCATTTTAAGTATTCAGTTGTTGATCTCTCAGGCGCCTATGGACCCAGAGTTTTTCGAAGCTCTCAAATAGACTCCTACATTTGCGAACTTGCTTGAGACGTCGCAAGTACTAATATAAAGTGTTATGTCATCACCCCCAGAAGTTATCAATACACAATAGGTGGTAGAAGAGCTGGCACAAGAGATGGAGAAACAGGCAGAAGCAGCTGCCCCAGAAGTAGCCGAAGTACTTGTGACAATCCCTAAATCCCTGAGAATGCTGAGATCGAAGCCAACCCCAACCAAGGAAACCATGAAAGATAAGAAGGGAAAGCAACCTGCCATCCCAGTGCGTGTGACACCAAGACGAAACCCAACAAAGCACACTGCCCAAGAGAAAGGCCAGGCTATAAACGTAGAAGCAGAAGAGGAGGATATCAAAGAAATCCCCATGGACGATGAGGATGTGGGAGTGGAAATAGAGGAGGTTGAAGCCCATGGTGCAGACCCTATTACATGGTTTCTGGAGTATGTCCCTCTACACAAGCCTATGTCCAAGGTCCCAAAGGATATTGATGAAAGTAAGACTCCCCTGCAAACCCCATTGCTACTAGTTGAGATCACTTTTGATGGTCCACGTTTGGCACGGGTTCCGATTTTGGTGCTCGAAGACTAGGACTTGGCAGACCATGAGAAGTTCCTACACCTGGAAACTGAATAATTGATGTGTCGCATCATAGACACAAAGACAGGGATGACTATACTGGAGCCGTGAAAGTGGCTCATAGGAGTAGAGAAGGCAGGATTACTCAACTTGCTCTAGGTGCCGCACTATAACCGCACCCCCGTGACAGTTTTAGTCATCAAGGAGCTATTGTGCTTAGTGCATGATGGATGTATGTGGCTGGAGGAGCTGGTACCCATCACTGATATGTTGATTCACCACATAACACACCTGTCGTATGCAGGAAAAAAATCCAACTATGATCTCTGGTGGTAAGTGTGGGAGTTGGCGCTCGCAGAATCAATGAAAGAAAAGTTCAAATTGGTGAAGAAGTCGCGTGGGTATGCAATCTCCAGCATCTGCGACACCATTGTGAAAGTGGAAACGCAGATCCTTGTAGGGAAGGTGATGCGGAAGTGTTATGCTAACAAGGTGTCGGTGCCTATTGTCGCGCTCACACAGCAGTGTGTGTAGGAGTCCAGTTTAATTAGTCGAATTACCTTCGTGGTGAGTTCCTGGAAAACTTACGCGAAGCGCAGGAGCAAAGTAAGATGTTCCACTATGTGTGGCTCTTTCTATCAATTGTGCTCATAGCGTGGGAGTTACCAGAAAAGAGCCAATTCCCCTTGGTCGCATCAGACCTTCCTAAAGCAGTGAAGTACGCTTCGCTGTGGGCGACCAAGGACGTGGAGCACATTTGGGAGAGCAAGATCTTCTGGATCTTGATGGAAATGAATATCATGATGGCTATCAATCATAAGCCATGATTGTCACCCATGGTATATGCTAACCTGCAGAGCTATGCTAAATTTAAAGTTGATTTCCATTGGATATCAATTAAGGCGTGGAAGGACCTTGTGCAGAAGTGGTATGACTTGTCGTACCTTGCCACAGATGATGCCACCGATGGCACAAGTTCATTTGGAGATAAACTTGTATATTACAAAGCTCTAGTTGAGGGCTCATCCTTCAATACCACCAAAGGTAAAGGAACAACAAGTGGCCATTGTCACAGAAGCAGTCACAACAGTGGAGAGTGCAGTAGCAGACTGCACCCAGTTGTTTGAACAATCGTTTGAGTTCCTGACTGGCTTGCAGGAGGACCCAAACATCTAGAGGCTCGAGACGGAAGCGCGCAAACTCCAATAGCGCTATGATGAAGTTAAAGGCACTTTTTCACCTTGTAATTACCTCACATTAGTTTGTCCATCCAGGAATGTTTTGTTATTTCAAAGAGTGTCTCAGTCTGAGGCTATCATTTGTCAGAGTAATGCTAGTAGTATAGTGCTTAAAATACAAGAGTAAATGGATGCTCAAAACAAGATCTAATTACAGTAAAGCACCTTAAAGCTGAAATCATGCATTCAAGGAACTAGGCAATTTATCAGTCAAGGGTCCAGTAACAGTAACTCATCCCTCTGTAAACTGATGTAATTAAAGACAATCAAGGAACAGATAGACGATCTGGGAGCTAGACAGCAAATGCCAATGCCCACTACAGTTTCAGATTGTTCTGCACACCAAAGTAATGATAACGCAAATAATAAAGAAATGGAACAGCAACTAGGTAATGTAACAACAACTAGGAAATGGAACAACAGCTAGAAAATAGAATAACAACTAGAAGATGTAACAACAATCGATTCTTATAAACACCTTACTCGCCAGAAATAAGTGCAGCAATCGTATCTTACAAGAATCAGGTAGCAATCTTTATTCTAAGGATAAATCAGATAGCACACGGAAATAGAACAGCAACTGATTAGCAATGAAATATAGAACAACACTCTGAGTGAAATATAAGTGCACAATAAACCAATACAAATAAGACACATAGCACACCTTAAGAAAAGTAGTAATCTGATTCCGATACCACCAATATCAATCTTAGTTGTCAGGAATAACAATTGTAATTTGTAATGGAAATGTCAATTGAATCGCAATCACAATCAAATGTAAACCATAGATGAATGCGGCGATATAAATGTTACAGCACAGTTACTCTATAGTTGAACAACAACAATATTCAGTAAAGACCAGCAACATCGTATTGACAATTAAAGGAACAACAATGCGTTACAGAGTCGATATGACGTTTATGTATCAGAAGATGATATTACTCAATCTAACATAAATCAAATGTAACAGAGCTGTAATGTAAAATAACAAAACATATCAAATTACCGGACAAAGCTGATAAGTAAAACCACGCACAAACTAAAAGTAATAGTATAGGAGCAAGTGTTCCACCAGGGTCGGGCCCTTAGCCTCCAGGGATACACCGCTTGAGATTATTCCAAGATCAAGGATGAAACAACAACCAGGTTTGTATTAATGCATTTAACAGAATTACAACGGATCACTTCTCAACTAGAGTCGATGATCAAAGTCTCAAATTCAAGAAAATTTACATAGAAAGATGATCATCCCCCTGGGCTAACAGAGATGCCCCTTTTTATAACAGCTAAGGTGGAGATGTCTAGAATGCAAAAATAGTTGAAGCAGCAATCCCTTAGGATCAAAGGATCCTAAGGGATTCGCCAAACTATTAACTCTCAGTTATCCATTTGCTTTCTTGGGCCGAGTCGAGATCTCCATTTCCTTTCCCTAGTTGATATGCTTTAATTTGGATCGCCTTGTTTGCATATGGTTCCCCATCAAAGGGGCAGCAGTTAAATTGGCCCTGTCAGTTTCCTTGGAACAACAGTCTTTTGTTTTTCCCTTTTTCTGCATGAAAGATGACAATTATTAGTATTTTTGTATTGCACCTTAATCTTACAGATTTCGTCATAATTTCCTATTATCTACTAGTTCATGGTACAAAGATGTTACGAGGTCTAAAGAAAGGATGACAAAATGATCAACAAAAACATACCTTCTTCAATACTCCACAACAGAAGCAGTCACAACACTAGAGAGTGCTATAGTAGGCTGCTTTGAACAATCGTTTGAGTTCCTGACTGGCTTGCAGGAGGACCCAAACATCCATAGGCTCGAGATGGAAGCGCGCAAACTCCAATAGTGCTATGATGAAGTTAAAGGCACAACGTGAACCGTCGCACTGACACAGAGGTTAGCCAAGCTGCAAGAAGCCAAGCAGCTGAAGGAAAAGGTGGATGCAGCGCTACACAAGGAAGCAGTATTGAAGACATGACTAAAGTCCTGGCTAGAGGAAGATTATGTAGTAATAGGAAACATTGAAGGCAAGCTTGTAACTCTTCAAGCGACGCAAGAACAACTTTAGGCTAACAACGCAGGGGTAGTAACTGAGAAGACAATCAAAGATGCGAAGTAGGTAGCAGCTCAGTGCACAGCCGAAGTTGCGGTCATCGGGGTCAAGCTAGATGGGCTTCGCGCAAAGATCTTCATGCCTACCGAGTGACTCAAGGGTGAGTCATGATGTTTGTGTTGGGGGCCTGTTGGGAGCAGGATCCCCCAAGAACAGTTTTGGGGCTAAAATCCCATGTTTAAGTCAAGTTTTTGTAATATTATTGTAAATACTCTAAATTTTGTGGTTGCGGATCGCGAAGGCATTATGTGTCACAAAGGGTATTCTGCCCTTAGTTTTGTAAAGTAAAGTCAACTATAAGAGATCTACCCATGGTCTGCGGACCATGGGATTGTATAAAAAGAGCTAAGCTCTAAGTAGTTAGAAGGATAGAAGAAGTAAGAGAGTCATAGATTTAGAGCAAGAAGTCTAAGTCTTGGGTTGTAGCGTAGGTAGAGACTCTGCAACTGAGTGCGCATAGGCCTAGGGTAGAAGTCTACAGCTGAGTGTGTGGACCGCTGCAGCTGTGTGCGCAGGGTGAACAGAGTCTGTAACACTTGGAAGATATTAATAAAAGGAGTTATTCTGCAATTTCTGTGTATTTGTTATGTTGATGGGTTTGGATATCTTGTGTATGAATTTCCTTTATTATGCTTATATGATGCATGAATGAATGAAATTACATTGAATAATTGAACACAATCATGAATATCTGCTTATGCAGTGATAACTTTAATTATTTGACAAGATAAGAAAATCACTTAGGATAATTGAGGATCTGCATGACATGCTTCCATAGCAATTCAAAAGCACCTGAGCCATAGGTTAGGGCTATGGGAAGGCCGACCATATACTTTCGCGAAGGTATTGGAAGCAAAAATAAAGGGTTTGTATTACAAGCCCTAGAATGAGATCACCTACATGAAGGCAGGAATAGGAGAGATCAAACGACATCACAACCATCTCAAGGTGTGGAAACTTGGTTCCAACATCCCCCCATACTGCTTTAGGTGAGACTTTGGTTCGCACTCCTCGGACTGATGCCGAAAGGGCCAGTAGTGTAGGGATTTGTTTGGCTAAATAATGTTGAACCTGGGTCAGGTCCCCTCAAGTCAACAATACTCAAATCGTGCCATGCCTCTTCATGATAGGGACAACATTCAATACCCAATTAGTTAAAGCAATAGGGTATATGAAACTAGCCTGAAGAATATTTTCAATTTTAGCTTTTATCCTAGCAGCCTTCTTGGGATGGATTGGATGGAGGCACTGTCGGATGGGTTTGGCATCAGGATATGTATTTATTTCATCCATCGCTATGTTTAAATCAATATCTGGCATTTCTTCATATGTCTAGGAAAAGATATCTCTAAAATCACGAAAAATGGCTTGATAAATCTTAATCTCAGATGAAGAACAAGATGCTTTGATGTATATATTTTTTACTATTACTGGTTTAATCAAAATATTGAGAGGAATTGTTTCTTTCATATTTGAAAGGTTCTTTTCATAGTCGATCTCATGAATGGAGACAAAATTCGTAAAGGGTTCAACAAAATTAGGTAGGTACACACCATTGAGATTATCTTCAATGGTATCTAGTACAGAGAAATGATGATGATGTTCATCCCATGATGCGTCGTCTGAGATCATGATCTCCATGATGCTTTCATCAGTAGAGAATATGCATGAGAAAGGATCAGAGGGTGTGCCATAATCTAGTGATCGATCTACCCAATTGATCGAAGGTATGGGCCATATAAGCTGAATAGATGGCTTTGTAATATTTCTCAATGCGGCTAAGTGACATTTAGTCACCAAAACTTTTGATGTCAGATTCATCAGGTACAATCCATGGATCAACCAACATCGTAGAGGATGATATCATATTGATATAAGAAACTAAAGGGGAGGAGTTGGGAAGGAGAGGAGGAGGGAGCGAAAACGTTCCCATAAGCGATGAATCCTTCAAAATCCAACTCTAACATCCTGATAGGAATGTAGGGCTTCCCCTACAAGGGGGACACTTCTAGTAACATTGGAATCAAAGACGAAAAAGGTGAGTTGATCTATGTCCATAATCCTGCCTTTACGAGGAAAGGCGATCATTTGGAAGTAAGCCAGAAAGATGACAACCATAGCATAAAACCATGTATGTCCCAGTATAATATTATAATCAAGATGTTTTTCAATAACTTATACTTCAACGGAGACAAATTTCCCCCCAGTTCCACTTGGAGGGAATTCAAAATCCCACAAGGTTTATATGTCCTTTCATCAAAGGATTTTAATGTGGTGGTCGATTCACTTAGTTAGGGTGAGCCAATCATCTTCCAGCAAGACAAAGACATGATGCAAGTCGAGGCTCCTTCGTCCATAATAAAACGATGAATATTCTTACCATGGAAGATGGCTTGAATCATAAAAGCTAACTGAGCTGGGAGTTTAGGGATATAGTTTTAATGAGATAAAACCACTAGGTTGGAATCCAATGGATCCACACATCTGATAGATGACAACAAGGCCTTCTTTTAGGTGGGGCAATTTTGCAACATCTCAAGAGTTGACATAGCTGATGGATACTGAGCCAAGTATTCAACTACATTGTAATTTTGAGCGGCTCTTGAATGAGGGTTGACAACAAATTTATGGATAATAACCTTCAAAGGCTTGATAGTTAATTTCGTAGGAACCGGAGGAGGAACAGGATCAGATGAAGATGGTGTCGAACTAGCAGGTTGATCAGTAGCTTGACCATTTGGTGGATTCACATTACCATAGTCCTTATTTTGAGTGGCCACCATGACATTATATTTCAAATTTGAGTAGGAAAGCATCAAAATCATGTTAGAGGAAGAAGCGTCCTGGGAAACCATATGAGTCTCCTAATATGGAAACAGGTTTGTCAACATAGAGGGAAAAGCGGATGATGTAAGAAAATGATTCACTTCAACACAATGTGGAAAATCACATGTAAAGTGATCCTCATTACAAATCAAGCATGGGTATCAAGGCTTTCGTTTCTCATTGGAAGATGAATTTGTTTGTTTATACTGTGGTGAGGAATCCTTATTTTTCTTACCTTTGCCTTTCTTCTTGCTTCCAGATTTCTATTGAGACTTGTCTTTATCAGATTAAACAACATTTATCTCGGAAGCAGAAGCCACAGGAGGATGGGATTGAGGGTTTTGCACGGGAGAGGTGAGAGAAATACCATACGGCTTACTCGTCGACTGCGAATTGTAAGAACCTATAATGTCATCGACAACATGATATTCTTTACCAGGTGTAGGAGGAACAATATTTGAAGGTCTCAAAGTGTTTGGTATATTATCATAGAGTGTGCTCGATTGAGTATAAATTAAATCTAAATATTGAGCACAAGAAATAACTTTCACTTCGGTCACGACTCCACCTTTGGCCACAACTTCTGTTGTGGGAGCTAACAAAGATTTGACAAACAATTCCTCTAACAACTGATTGGAACATAAGTCTTGACCAACTGACGACGATACCTCCACTCATGAATGTGATCCAAAATGTGAGTAGAGTATAATTTTTTGAAGTTAGTCAATAGTTCCATTCCAGTTTCGTATCTGATGGGTAACTGCAAATGTGTGAGGAAGGTAGTGGATAAAGTGTTGAAATCATGAAATGACACTTTAGGTAACTCAATATACCATTTATCTATGGTACTTGTAAGCGTTTGTTGGAAAATACAAAGTCAAATTGAATCATCATTAAGGGAGTTTGATGAACACCATAGATGATACATCATAACATGCTTTGACGGGTATTCTCCAGGATTCCCATTGAATTTTGGGATATCAGAAGGCAACTTAGTGGGAATAATCAGCCACCAAGGCGAATGAGTAATGGAGTCATTAGTAAGTCGAGTTAAATCTGGTAATTCAAAAGTAGCCACAAAGGGAAATTGTCAATTAAAGTCTGGAGGCGGATGACCTGGATATGAAGGGATAGCCTGAGCAACAGGCACTTGCATTCTTAGGTAAGGAGGGTTTTGATAATAAGCAACTTGGTTATCAAGATATGGAGGGTTTTGATAACCAGTATACAAGTGAGTTTTTTTCCCAACCCTAGGATGGCAATAAAGTTGTTGGAATGGTTGGGTTTGGATTTGTTGGCCTTGAAAAAGGCACTTGATATGATCCATAGTGTTTCCCGATAGGGTTTTACATTGCCCCTGGTACGAGTTAGATTGAGACTGCGCTAAATTTTGAAGAATTTGACCTACAAAAACTTGAGGAGTACCTTTGAGAAGGTGAGAAGGTGAGGGAACTTATACATATTGACTAACCAGGATATGGGGACAACTAAACACTGTTGGAATAAGATGCAAAGGTTGGCTCACATGTATTTGAGCCTGTTGAGGTGTTGATGGATAGGTAAGAATTTGTGATGAATATGGTACATTTTGAGGATTCAACAATCAATCCCAAAAAGAACTAGGTTGAACTGTTAAAGTAGGTTGCCAAACACTAGCAGCCATTCCAGGACAAGGAGAGCTATAATTAGGTGGGTTACCATATTGAGGTATACCAACAACATGTTTCCCCCCTGCCATGGGAGGAGGGGATGATGGAGGAAACTGCAATCTAGATGGAGGGTACCCAACATAAGGAGGGTTAGGCTATTGAGGGTAGATTTTCCCATTGATATAAGGTCCAACTCGCTACTCTATTGTAGGTATAGGTGGAGGAAGAGAAGAAGATTGTGTGGCATTCATAAGATAAATACCATACATTATTCCCGAATTGGATGACATGGGAGAGGTCTAAGTACTGGAAGCTACACCATAAAGGTACCAGATAATGACTGATAGCCAAGCAGGATGGATGGCCCACCATACAAATGAGTTTCTGGTGTTGTTACAAACATAGATGAGGAAGCGACACTTCATGTCTCAACCATAGTGGTGGACACAAGATGGGATTTTGAATCAATTCTAGTCATGGTTAACAATTGCAATGAAGATTTCCACAACAAATTCGTGGGTAGGCCCAAATAATCAAGTAAAGGATATTGTGTCGGAAGTTGAAGAGATGGAAGATGATTGGTTTGATAAAAATAAACTCCTTCCCAATGAATGAGAGTAGAATGATGAGGCTCTTCTTGAGTGATCTCTTCAATACTCACAAGTCCATATGGAAGAGGTTCACCCAAGATTGGTTTTTTCCTGAGACAAAGGAAGAGAGGAGGAAGGTCCCAAAGAATAAGGTGAATATGGTTGAGGCTCCTCAGGTTCAATAACATTGGGAAACAAATTTTTTGACTTTGGGAGGGCAGATTCAATGACCTCAGATAACAAAGTTTCAGGCACTTATGTTTCAATTGTGTCAGTGTCACATACAAGAATAGATGTAATCTCAGGTTCATAAATCAAAGGGATAAACAATTCTAGTTGATCAATATCAGGTAGAGGGACAAAATTAGTTCCTAATGTTCTTGATTTGGTAGCTTACATTTTCTTATGCTTTGGATGATGATTAGGGGTAGCCTTTGGAGGAAGAGAAGGCTTATTTTTTCATTCTATGTGAATGACAAGGAAGGGGATTTTGTTCTTCCACGTTAGATACTAACACAAAAAGAAATAAATCAAAAATATGGTAATGTAGGCATAAAGGATTACCAAGCAACCAGAAACTGCAATATACACCTTGGAAAACCAAGGACTTAACATACGACAACCAATCTCCTTGAATGTTGTGTTCAATGTATCACGGTATACAAGGAAACATGTTTGGTTACCTATGGATGGATAGAAACCTATTGGGGACTCGCAAAATATACACAATGATACGTTGGATTGTAGTCCATAGTAGTGTTGTCTAATGCATAACCATTCTATGAGATCGTTCCCCTATACTTTACCTATGTGGAGTGTTAACACCCAAGTTGTTCCATTTGACTCCAAGGGAATACGGCCGGGGTAACCACTAACCAATCTTTGGATTACAGCTTGTAGCCCAACTGTAATCAGAGAGGGCTCTCTCTTTAAGGTGTTTCTCTGTTCTGTGGAGATTTTAGGCTAGTTATGAAGTAAGGGTTTTGGATTATGTTTGGTTGAAAGGATGTTTTTCTGTATCTAAAGTGGAAATCTGCAGATAATGTTACTCCATTGGGCAATGGAGTCTGTGGCTACTGGTTTTTTGAAATCTTGAGTTGAGCAGCTGAAATTACAGGGCCTTTTGAATACTTCATAAAACAAACTTGAAATTATGATGGTGAAATGCAAATAACCAGTGAAAAGCAATTAAGAATTTTCCACTAAGCTGGGGTGTGGGAAGGAGATATATTCCTCAGGAGCAAACTTGAATTACTGAAACAATAATCACTGTGAAAGATATAGTGTGAAAGGGCAGCAATTAAGAATTACACCTTTATTACTATAACTGAAGAAAACATTTATAATAGCTTAGATTGAGTTTAGGGTAATCTGTGATTAAATCCCGGAACTATTCTTTTTCCTTGCCATCAACTGTAAAGCACAGAAGCATGAAAGAGATATAAAAAGATAACAAAACACATAACGAAGAGGTTTAGGGAAAACTTATTGTGCCATGAAGTACGTAGGAATCCTGTAACATCCAGTTAAACACCACAATGCATCAAACAACATAGAGCTTTGGAAATTCCATCGGCTTTTGTATTACTTCTCTGAGAATTTACAGTAAAAGAACTCTAGAAGAGACATCAACAACAACCAACCCCTGCAAACTCATGCGAGGGGGAATATATAGAAATGTTTCATACAAAATATCTCAGGCATTGAGTCATCTGAGAAATAAATATCTTCACCAACTCGTATAGGAAATAGCAGATAAGAAGTTATTGCAGCTTTCAATACAACATGAATGCTCTTTAATTCTGTCAGAAGATTTTTTGACCTTTGGAGGTCATTGAGTCAGTTGAATGCTTTGTTATAAATGATGAATGACGTGTCTTTGCAGCTCCGCCCTCCTGTAGCTTTTCGGCCCTGTCACCTGTCACTGTCAGTGCTGTTGTGGTGGCCAAATAGTTTCACTGAGTTGGCTGAGCCTCTTTTCTCCATACATGCTGATATATCAAAATTTTACTGTGCACGACAACTTACATATTTCAATGGAAAAAACTTAATTATAGGCTATGGTTTGACAGTATTAATTGTATCAATCCAGTCCAGACATCCTGTGTGGGCAATTGATGTCTTAAAATTGCCTCTATAGTCTCATCTGCCTCTGTATATTTATAGATATTCGGAGGCACATCAAACAAGTGATTGATTTCATTCATGATAAAAAATAAGTTCTCTACCCTGTTGTAGAGATTTTTCCATGATGCTGGCCCTGATTCTTCTGAAGTGCTGGGATTTTCTGTAATCTGATTTGTAGCAAAGGTGTTGACCCTCTTGGCATAATTTTCATGGGAAAGTAGTCTTCCTGCGCTACTCATCAAGCTAGGAAGACCTCTGTTCTGCAATGCTACAAATTTGTCCATGAATTTATTAATCTCTGTCTACATATCCTGGCTTCTTCTCTCTAATGTGTGTACCAGGGTTCTTAATGTCAGGACCCTTTTGACCATCGAAATGGTCTCAGTCTTGTTGGTAATTCCCATTGTGGCCAGCTGAGAACTTGTTCTATGATTAAGAACATTGATAATTCTGGTGGCAGCCTCAAGCATATTGCCTAGAGATGCCCTTGCTCTTTGGATTTCCCTATGTGCTTTTCCAATGAGCCCCATCTGCTCATGAATAGCCTCAATATATTGCCACTGGTCAGTGATGGATTGCCCAATATTGGCCCATAGGACTGTCTTGAGCTCAGCTATTACTTTATCAAGTGTGATCTCTTTCTCCAGCTCATTTATCCTCCTTTTGAGAGCCTTTATCTCTCTTTCTTTCTCAGCTACATTCTGCTTGGATTTATCATATCTTTCATTGAGCTTAGCCAAAGTCTCTTTGGCTTGATTCAGCTCTGTCATTTGGGCCTCCAAGACCTAAATTTCATTCTTGAGTTTCTGCATATCAAGACTTTGAGCCTGCTCTGTTGTTGGTTCTGAGGTAGAGGGTGTTGTTTGCTCTGTCTGCTGAATGGGAGGGGCAGTGGTTTGAGAAGCTTCTTCCAGATTTATTATTTCTGGAGGGGGCTGACAAGTTTGGCCTGCCTCTTTCTGTTGCAATGTTGCCTGCAGTGTAGCCTCTGATTCTCCCAACTTTTCTTGTGTTAGGATCAGCTGTTTATATAGTGACACTAGCATAGTTGTTGCATCCTTGTCATGTCTCAGCTGGGCCACTTATTCAGTTTGGGGATGAAGAGTTGCTGGGATCTTGATCATCTTCCTTAATGATGCCATGTCTGCATCCCTTAGTTTCAACAGTTCCTGCACAGCTTTGACATCCTTGGGATCATGCCCAAGCTCTATTATGATGTCCTCCAAAGCTTTGATTCTATTGTCCTTTGCTTGAGAGGATGCTCTCTCCAACTCAAGTTGGGTAGTTGTATTATTTAGGCTATTTTCTAGCCTGTAATTCACCAATTTTTTATCTGCCAAGGAGGCATATACCATCTCACCCGTTTCCTTATGTAATTCTATCTGATCCATCGGGTGGATGTCCTTCGCAAGGACCTCAAGGTTGGTCCTGATGTAGTCTGCAGCTGACTGTGGCTGCATCACGGCTGGCATGAAGTGGCTCATAATCATCTTTCCCTCTGGACATCATAGGCAGACATAAGTCTTTACTGGTTGGTGGGAGCCATTTTCAACAGATGATTATATAATTGTATCCTTATGGGCTCATTCTTCTTCTTTATGTCCATGAACTGCTGCTTTATGCTCAGTTCACCTCCTCTTTGTTGGCTTGAGGAGCTAACTTCTCCTCCTGCTGTCCTCTCTTGTTCCTGCTGGAAGGAACTTGCAGAGGCCTCCATGCTAGGTGGGCCCATGCCCAAAGATTGCCCTATTGGCATTTCTTCCTCTGAAAAAGGATTCATTCTATGCCTTTTTTCCCCTTGAGTTGTTGATGTTGTGAGGGGAGTCTCTCTGTCCCTTTTCCTGCTTATGTCGTCCTTTTGTGGGGTTTAAAGGACTGAAGCTTCAGCTCTTGTTTCTTGCCTAGGAGGCACAATTTGTGGTGGCTGCTGCTCAGTGACAATTGGGGCCTCTGCTGTGTGCTCTTCTTGCACTGGCTGTTCCTTCTCTTGCTGCTGTACCTGTTGTTGTTGCTGTACTTTTTGCTGTTGTACCTCTTCTTGAAGTGGCTGCTCTAGCTCCATTTCTTTCTCCTTGCCTTTGCTAGAGGTTTGATCTGTAGCTTTGACTGCCTTCTGATGTGCTGTGGAGGATGAGGCAGCTGCTCCCACTTGAGTGCTTGTAAGAGCAAATACCTGTGCAGAAAGCTCTAAGTCAGCCATTTTTAGGAGATTTCTCCGTGCTCTTTCATTTAATTCTTCTTGTGTGACAGGTTCCTCTAAGGTGCCTCTCTTCCATTTTGTTTGATTTGCATATTTTTCTATGTGAGGCAACCTCCCATGGTCATAACTGGACAGCCTATACTTGACCCTTCGTAATGTTATGAAGTGATTGGGGTCATAAGGTTTCCAGAGGAAACTGGTCTTTAAGCCAAGGCCTTCTAGCATTATGTCTGCCTCTTTCCAGCCTTCCTCCCTTTTGTTATAAATAAAGTGGCCCAATTGGTTTCTTACCTTCAGATGTTCTTTCTTGCCTTTGCCTGAAAAATTCTTCACATCAGCATTCCCAAACTGCCTGAAGTATTCAAGGGCAGACAACCTCATAGGAACATATTTGGGCAGTCTGTATGGTGGTAACTCACAGCCGTATATTCTAATAACGGTGTGATTTTGGTAAAAATACCAATCCCTAATGCTGTATACCTTGGACAACTGAAGGATCCTCTGCATCTCATCGGTTAGTCTTGGAGGAGGTGAGCTCAGGAGCAGAGACATGGATGGGTGGATAAAAAGGTCTATAAACTCAGTAAATGTATGGAGAATAGGGTGTGTAGTGAATAGCTGAGGTCCAATACACTACTGACCTTAGATTTCCTTGTGCATCCACTCTTTTCATATCAAAAGAAAATTTCTCATGTTGATAGTATAAAATCAGGTGGTAGATGTAGGAGGAGTATCTGAACACCCTTTCCCTTGATAGGTTCATCAATTTCTCATGCATTTTGTCTAATATATAGGTGGCATAGTCATAGCAGATTGGAGTTTTGCCAGGGGAAAACATGAGCATCATCACCAACACAGTTTCATCAACATACTCAATTGAGTTATAACCCAGAATGGGACTGATCATATCTGCAAGGTCCCTACCCAATTTGTTGAGGTAAACATGAGAAATGGGAGGGTACTGCATAGTATCAGAATTAATATATAGTTGGTTCAGCTTGGTGATCTGAGCATCTGTCATCTTAGCTCCTTGCTTTATCAGATCAATCAAAGATAAAGGAACCAATTTCTTCTCAGTTTTGAATTGCAGCATCTCTCTTATGGCCTCAGGGGTAATATAGAAAATAACTGAGCCTTAAGGGTCAAGCACAACCCTCTGAGTGGCATCATAACCATCAACAAACAAGTGAATTAGGTCAGGAAATGGATTGACCTGAGGAAGCTTGAAGATTGGGAGGAAGGAATCCCAAATGCCCAATACATCTGTTCCAGTGTCATGTTTAACCTTTAATTCATTTAACAGGTGGATGTGGAACTTGCTGTGCATTAGAAATTCTTCTGAGATTTGATAATCCAAATCTGCTAATGCCTTCCACTCCAATTCTCTCTAAGGGGCATTTAAAGGGGCAACATTGAGGGCCACAGGCGCTACTAGTGTATCCATGGTTACTTTAAAACTCTGCTTATATGTAAATTAGTGTCACTGTGCAGAGTAACAGAAAAGTGTGTTTCTTGAAAGGAGAGGTGATTTATTGAGAAACAGAGGACAAAAGGGTCAATTGCAGCAATTGAAATACTGCGCAAAGCACTAAAAGTGAAAATACTTGTCCTTAACAGACTCTTTCACAGTAATTTGGTGTAGTTCGGGTTCCTTGTTCACGATTGCGTGAACAGAACGCAGGTTTTGCGAAAGCTTTGGTAAACAAGGCTTAGCCGGTGAATTTCGACCTTGTAATTTCAAATGGGAATTAGGCACAGGGGATTTGACGGTCAGTTATAAATTTTCCTGTGTTTTAAGTTACTTTAGGCAATTTACAGACAAAACCAGGCACAAAGAGGATTGACAGGGATAAATACCTCGTACACTGATAGTCCTGGTCACGAATGCAGGTGAATTGACGCGCCAATGGCCTCCAGGTTGAATTCAGCAAGTTGGCGTGAGTTTGGACGCAAAATGCATGCAGAAGACACAACAGTTGTTTTTGCAAAAAGTGCAAAAAACACGAAATTTTGGCCAAAATATGGATTTTTTGGAACATTGGCGCTTTTTTTAGATGATGTTAGCATGACATCATCGGGTGGGGTCAAGGTCGGATGACATCAGCATGACGTCATCAGGTGACGTGGCGGCTTAAGTGTGGTCCATGGGGACGGTGAGGTGGCGGACAGGTGGAGCAATGGCGGATGAGGGCGCTGACGCAGCGATGACATAGCAGTGATGCTGGCAGTGACGTTGGCAAGGCGGGTTGGTGGAGACCGGAAACCGTAGGCGGTATGATATGGCACCGCCTTCCATACAGAAGCGGAATTGTCAGAGGGGGCTCCGATACGCTGTGGGGGTGACGCGTGGCAGAGGCCTGACGTCACCCTTTGACAGATATCGGAAGGTAATTTACGGACGTCGGGGCCGGTCCGATATGGATGTGGGCCGTTGGATGAAAGGCGCCCGATCAGACGGTCAACGGGTCAATGACTTGTCCGGACGATACAGCGTCGGGCGGGCAATAAAATATGTATTTTTCATGAAATTCGTGCCCGGCGGGACTTTGGAATATTGGCGAATTTGTATGGTTTTTCAATGTATTCTTTATAAAATCGCGCATAGCTCTAGGAATTTGGATAAGTCGGAAAAGTGGGTTTTTCATGTATTTTTGCCATTTGAGCGGGTTAAGGGTGAAAATGGGTCTTTTACAAGGGTTTTTTTTTTAGCAAATGAAGGGTTGAATAGGTTAAATGATTTCTGAAGGAGGAAAAGAGGTAAGGCTTGGGGTTCTTAAACTGACCAGATGTCAATTTGATTCCCTAGTAGTGAACATATGGCTATAATGCCAAGGGGGGG